>PVJS01007678.1:0-55309 GCA_004027185.1 Glis glis | reverse complement strand
GCTTCTCCACCTTCCCCTGGGGGAAATACTCCAGCATTGCCTAGGGCAACAGAGCAAGGTAATGCTGATACCCTTCAGGACCCACCCACCCCACCCACTTTTGCCTCTAGGCCTGTAACTAGGAGCAAGTCTAAGTGGGCCCCTAGAGGTGAGGTGCAGGTTGTGACCCATGAGGAAGAACGCTATATGCAGAAAGAACTTATTGAGTTTTCTAACTCATACAGAGGTCTGGGGAATATGTATGGGAATGGATTTTAAGGGTGTGGGATAATGGTGGGAATAATATACGATTAGATCAGGCTGAATTTGTTGATATGGGCCCGTTGTGCAGAGATTCTAAATTTAATGCAGCAGCTCACAATGTTAAAAAGGGGACTAATAGTTTATTTGGTTGGTTGGCTGAGGTATGGAACAAAAGATGGCTTACTGTAGGTGATTTGGAAATGCCTGACCTCCCTTGGTTTTCTGTGGATGAGGGGATTCAAAGGCTGAGGGAGCTTGGAATGCTGGAGTGGATTCGCCATTTGGGATCCTCCTTCCACAGTGGACACGTCCTGAGGACGTTCCCTTCTCCAGTACTTTAAGAAATAAATTTGTGAGGGGGGCACCATCATCCTTGAAGGGCTCTGCTGTTGCTATCCTCTGTATGCCAGAACTTACGGTAGGAGACGCAATTGACCAATTATTGGATTTCGGTGTTATGGGTATTCTTGGTTCCCGTAACAAGGGTCAGGTGTCGGCTTTCAACCATCAAAGGCAATGTAGTCGCACCTATTATAATGGACGGCAGAGGAGGAGCGATGAGCAGAAGGGCTTGACTCGTGCAGATTTATGGTATTGGCTGATTACTCATGGTGTCCCCAGAAGTCAAATAGACAGGAAACCCACCAAATTCCTATTGAATTTGTATAATCAGAAAAATTCCAGGATGGCAAGTGTCTCAGACCCTCCAGGAATGAAGATGTGGGTCACACCTCCGGGTAAAGAACCTAGACCTGCCGGAGTGCTGGTTGAAGGTAGAATAAATGCAGAGTGGGTAGAAGAAGGTAGTTTGGAGCTACCTCTCCCTGGGAAAATAGTGAATCAAAAACAATATCACATTCCTGAAGGGATTGCAGAGATTAGTGCCACTATCAAGGACTTGAAAGATGCAGGGGTGGTGGTTCCCACCACGTCTCCATTTAACTCTCTTATTTGGCCTGTGCAGAAGACAGATAGAATAAGTATTAGGAATAAGTATCACTCAAAAAGCCCTGCCTTCTATTCAGGGGAAGTGACTGGTGCGTTTCCGGTTGTACGTGGGATAGCTTTGTCATGTTAGGCGAGATTTTGATATTGTTATTGTATTTATTTGAAGATTAATGTGATTTGAAAAGACAGGGTTGGGAGTCAAGTTGACACGGGGTGGACTTGTGATAGTTGGTCTGGTTTGTCAACTTGACTCACTCCAGATCATGTGACTTTGGTTGTGTAACAGCGGATTGAACTGGAAGTCTTGCCCTAAATGTGGGCAGCAGGGTTCTGATAGGTGCAGGACTTGGATAAAAGGAGAAAGCCACGTAGAAGTTGCCACGACTCTTCCTGAAGAGAATGCATCTGCTTTCGTCTTAGATTGTTGGTCTGCAATTTTGCCATTTCCTTGAGGAGCTTCTTGATCTGCTCTCGTCTGGGATCGTCAGCCTCCAGCCTTCGAACTGAGGCTTCGCTGTTGTTTCTCCAAGAAACTTCCCTGTCTTCACATCTTGGACTGGACTGAATTGGTGGTTGCTTCGATCCTGGGGCTCCAGCTCGTGGACCACCCGACCGGCTGCTGATTCCTCTGACTCTTCATGTGCAGTCAAAACTTGGGACTACACTGTGGGCCGATCTAATAAATCCTTCCCCCACCTTCCTTTCTTCATTCTGTGAATTCTGTTGATCTAGTGAACCCTGACCAATACATATGGCTTTGTAGTATAGTTTGAAGTAAAGTATTGTGATGCCTCCTGCATGGTTCTTGTTGCTGAGAACTAATTTTGCTATTCTGGGTCTCTTGTTGTTCCAAATGAATTTAAGGACAGATTTTTCTATGTCAGTGAAGAATGACTTTGATAATTTAATGGGTATTGCATTGAATCTGTAGAGCACTTTTGGAAGAATGGCCATTTTGATGATATTTATTCTGCCTACCCAAGAGCATGGGAGATCTTTCCATCTTCTAAGATCCTCTTCAATTTCTTTTTTCAATGTTTTATAGTTTTCCTTGTAGAGGTCTTTTACATCCTTGGTTAGGTTTATTCCCAAGTATTTTATTGTTTTGGGGGATATCGTGAGTGGAAATGTCTTCTGGATTTCTTTTTCAGTGGATTTATGGTTGGCATACAGAAAAGCTTCTGATTTTTTAAGATTGATTTTGTATCCAGACACTTTGCTGAAGTTGTTGATCAGTTCTATGAACCTTTTAGTTGAGTTTGTTGGATCTTATAAGTATAATATTATGTCATCTGCAAATAGAGATAGTTTCAGTTCCTCTTTTCCTATTTGTACTCCTTTTATTTCCTTCTCTTGCCTTATTGCTCTGGTTAGAGTCTCAAGTACTATATTGAAAATGAGTGGAGACAGGCAACATCCTTGTCTTGTTTCTGTTTTTAAAGGGACCTCTTGAAGTTTTTCCCTATTCAGTATGATGTTGGCTGTGAGCCTATTGTATATTGCCTATATGATGTTGAGGTATGTTCCTTCTATTCCAATTCTCTGCAGTGTTCTTATCATGAATGGGTGTTGGATTTTGTCAAATGCGTTTTCAGCATCTATTGAAATGATCATGTGATTTTTGTCTTTAGTTATGTTTATGTGGTGGATTACATGGATTGTTTTTTGTATGTTGAACCAGGCTTGCATCTCTGGGATGAACCCACCTTGGTCATGATGTATGATTTTTGTGATGTGGTTTTGAATGAGTGTTGCTAGTATTTTGTTTAGAAGTTTTGCGTCTAAGTTCATCAATGATATAGGTCTGTAGTTTTCTTTTCTAGAGCTGTCTTTGTTTGGTTTTGGTATTAGTGTGATGTTGGCTTCATAGAATGTGTTTGGGAGAGTCCCATTTCTTTCTATTTCACGGAATAGATTGAGGAGTATTGGGATTAGTTCTTATATAAAGGTTTTATAAAATTCACTTGGGAAACCATCTGGACCTGGACTTTTCTTTGATGGTAGGCTCTTTATTACTGCTTCAATCTCGTTAATTGCTATTGGTCGATTTAAATTTTCTATGTCTTCTTGATTCAACTTAGGAAGGTTGTACGTGTCTAGGAATTTGTCAATTTCTTCTAGGTTTTCCATTGTGTTGGAGTGTAGTTTTTCAAAGTAGTTTCTGATTATCCTCTGGATTTCCATGCTGTCGGTGGTAATATCACCTTTTTCATCTCTTATTTTAGTAATTTGGGTTGATTCTCTCTTTCTTTTGGTTAGGTTGGCTAGTGGTTTATCTATCTTGTTTATTTTTTCAAGGAACCAGCTTTGGGATTTGTTGATTTTTCTGTATTGTTTTTTTATTCTCTACTTTGTTGATTTCTGCTCTGATTTTAATAATTTCCTGTCTTCTACTAGCTTTGGGGTTAGACTGTTCCTGTTTTTCAAGGGCTTTGAGGTGTGTCATTAGGTTATTTAGTTGGTGATTTTCTCTTCTTTTTATGTAGACACTCAGTGCTATGAATTTTCCTCTTAATACTGCCTTCAGGGTGTCCCAGAGATTTTGATATGTTGTGTCTCTGTTTTCATTTGTTTCTAGGAATTTCTTGATTTCTCCCCTTATTTATTCTTTTACCCATTCCTCATTCAGCAGTGTGGTATTCAGTCTCCACATGTTTATGAGGTTTCTCTGGGTCTTCTTATAGTTGATTTCTAGTTTCATTCCATTATGGTCTGAAAAGACGCAGGGTATTATGTCACATTTTTTGAACTTGCTAGTACTCACTTTGTGGCCTAGGATATGGTCTATTTTAGAGAAAGTTCCATGAGCAGCTGGAAAAAATGTGAATTCAGCTGTAGTTGGGTGGAATATTCTGTATGTGTCTATTAGGTCCATTTGGTTTATGGTGTTCCTTATGTCTGAGACATCTTTACTGACCTTTTGTCTTGAAGATCGATCTAGTGGTATGAGAGGTGTGTTGTAGTCTCCCAATATTATTGTATTGGGGTCTATGTGTGATTTAATGTCACGAAGAGTTTCTTTTATGAAAGTGGTTGCACCTATGTTTGGGGCACAAATGTTGGCTATTGTTATATACTCTTGCTGGATTGTTCCTTTTACCAGTAAGAAATGTCCTTCTTTGTCTCTTCTGATAAGTTTACGTTTGAAGTCTAATTTGTCTGGTATCATAATTGCTATTCCTGCTTGTTTCCAAGTTCCATTAGCGTGGATACCTTGCTCCATCCCTTCACCTTTAGTTTGTGCATATCTTAACTTGTAAGGTGTGTTTCTTGCAGGCATCATATAGATGGATTGTGATTTTTAATCCATTTTGCCACCTTATGTCTTTTGATTGGGGAGTTGAGGCCATTTATATTCAGCATGATTATTGAGAGATGGGATTTCATTCCTAACATTTAGAGTTTTAATTTCTGTTTGAGGTAGTGTTTGTTCTTTGCCTAGTTGTTTGTTTGATGGGCATCACTGTTTCTCTGGTTCTGGTGTTTCCTTATTATTTCTTCTTTGTAATTAATCTCTTTGAGCATTTTCTCTAGTGCTGGTTTGGAAGACATAAAGTCTTTCATCTTCTGTTTGTCATGGAAAGTTTTTATTTCTCCATCGAATTTGATAGATATCTTTGCTGGGTAGACAAATCTTGGTTGGAGGTTTTTTCTTTCAGAGTTTGGAATATGTCGCTCCAGGCCTTCTTGGCTTTCATGACTTGGTTTGGAAGGTCAGAAGTGATTCTTATTGGTTTGCCTCTGAATGTTACTTGCTCTTTTGCTCTCGCTGCCTTAAAGATTCTTTCCTTGGCCTCTACATTAGTCAGTTTGATTATTATGTGGCGTGGTGAACCTCTTCTCTGATCCTGTCTATTGGGGGTTCTATATGTTTCCTGTACCTGTGTATTGACCTCTCTTTCTATGTTTGGAAAATTTTTTAATATTACTTCTCTGAATAGATTATTGATTCCTGTAGTTTCAATTTCTAATCCCTCTTCTATGCCTATTATTCTTATGTTTGCTCTTTTAAGACTGGCTGAGATCTCTTCAATGTCCAATTCATGCTGTCAAATTGTTTTTTCTAATTTATATACTGAGTTCATTTTTGGAGAGGTCATCTTCTAAGAGTGAGATTCTGTTTTCCATGTGCTCTAGTCTATTGTTGATGGTCTGTATTGATGCCTTCATTTCAATTATTGCATCCTTCACTTCCTTCAGAGCTTCTTTTTGATTCCTGCTTATTTGATCCTTCCTTTAGATCAGGCTCTCTCTGAATTCTTTTCGGAAATATCATTTCCTCTATTGATCTTCTGAATTGTCCTTCTGGCAATCTTTGCACTTCTGTGTTGGTGGGTTCTGTTGTGGGATTGTGGGGGCTCATTGTTTCTTTGCTATTCTTCCTTTTCATGATTTCAGGTTTCTTATGTTTATACCTTTGTTGTTTTTGGTAGTTCTCTCTCTCTCACTCTGTAGGTATCCTATGTCTAATCCCTCTCCCTTCATGTTGTCTTATCCTGGAGGTAGATAGTTGCTACCAGGTGAGCCTTAAACGTGAATATCCTTTCCTGAATGGTTATTCTCACTTGCTTGGCATAATGTCCATTTGCAGGCCCAGTTCTTGGTCTCCTTCAGTGATTGGGACCCTTGCCTGGTGCCTCTCATTACCTGTGCAAGCGACCAGTGCCACTATTGCCCTTCTCACTGCAAGTGTGTGTCTCCGTGGTCTCTACTTGGGCTGTACCTATGTCTCTCTCCATCTACACCTATGGCAGGTGTCACCAGCAGGGGGCCCTGGGCTTGTGTCTCTCTTTGCCTGCAGAAGCCCTGGGTGTCACCTTGCCCTGATTCTGTGTAAACATGGAACTCCATGTTTTCCACAGAGAGGGCTGGTTTGGTCCAATTTTCCCTGGTATCACAGCTATATGTCCTGTGGTGCTCCCTGGGGACTCTACAAGGGTGCTGTGACCCGTGGGCTGCAAGTCTGTCCCACTCAAATGTTGCCAGGGACTGTCTGCTTATCCACGTGTCTACCACGTCCCACAGCAGAACCCACACCTGCCTCCGCCGGGACAATCCACACTGTCCCAGACCCCACGAGTCCCTGTGGCCGCGCTGGGTGGTCTCCCCCTGGGGCGGCTTGTTGACTTATGGTCTCTTTGAGTGCTGCTCTTAATCTCGGGGTGGGGGCTCAGTCACTGCTGCAAGCTCTGGTCAGGCCTCCGGGCCCTGGAGACTCTGCTGAGTGTGGACTGAACTGCTGCTCGTACCCGTCACTGATGCTCCGCAGAGTTGGTTTTAGAAGAGCTCCCTCTCCCTGGCTTCCTTGTTGGTGGCCTGTAGAAGCCGCAATGCTGGTTGCTATTAGTGTGGTCTGATCAAGATGGCACCACTGCTGCTTCTGCCAGTGCAGCAGTTCGGGTCTGTGTCACGTGTGGAACGAGTCTCTGCTCACCTACACTGCTGCTATTCTGCAGCTGCTGGATGCACAACAGGTTGCTGGCATCTCCGCTGGACTTGTGCAGGAGCCACAATGCTGGTAGCTGCTGGCAAAGTCCTGCCAAGATGGTGTCGCTGCAGCCGCTGTCGCCGCCGCCATTTGGTGTCTTGAGTGTGGAGCAAGCCGCTGCTTGCTTTCATCTCTGCTGATCTGCAGTTGAACTCACAACAGGTCTCTGGCTTCTCTGCCGGCGGCGTGTGGAAGCTGCAATGCCGGTAGTGGCCAGCACGGTTCGGCCAAGATGGTGCCACCGCCATCCCTTAGGTAAGGCGCTTGGAGCTTTTTACTTCCCTCTGCCTTCTCTTCTGGCTTTGATTCCGTCATGTTTCAAACCCTTCGTTGTTTACTTCGAGTTTTTGTTGCTTTTCTTCTCCTGTGGAGAAGTTGCTTTCATAGCGATTGAGATCCAAATCTCAGAGAGGTTGTAGCATGGTATCTCCCTTGGTCGCCATCTTGGATCCCTCTCCTTGGCTTTCTTTTTTGTGCAGTTTTATTTCCAGGTTATGTTCTGCAGAATTTGGCTCATTACTAAATAAAACCAAGAGTGTTTGGTGCCTCTTTGTTCACCTCTCTGTTCTTCCCATCTTCAGGAACTTTGTTCACGTGGTTTCCCTGATGTCTGATGGTTAGAGAGGGTAGATTTTAGATGATGTCTCTCAAGAAAAGATTATAGGGCCCCTAAGAAAAAACTTATTTCATTTTTTTTCCAAATGCACTGCCCACACAGGTATTTTTCTGGTAGTGAACTTCAGGTACATGTCTTCCAGGTTTCCTAGGTCAATATTTTGGCATGAATTCAACTGTAGAAGGCTGGAAAATCTATGATGGGTAGGTGGAGGTATAGTAGCTACAGATCTGGAGAGAAATAAATTTTCGTTTTATTTTTGTGTGTTGTGCAGAATCCTTGACTCTGTGAAGCCATTCCAGGCTTACACTGGAGGTCAGAACAACACATGGTGTGACAGGAGAAGCAGAAGGCCAACGTTTTGCTGTTCTTGTCAGTGGCTCCTTCTCTGAAGGCAACCTTCCTCCAGCTCCTGCACTGTCTCCCCCCAGGGCATGGCCTTGCTTCCCATTTCTATATGGTCAGCCCCAAAGGACGTCTCCAAGTTGCTGTCTCACCGCACCTCAACTTAAACACAACTGAAACCAAGGTCTTTATCTTTTCATTTAGACTGGCTTCCCCTGACCTGCTTCCTGTCTTATGCAATGACATTACCCCTCTACCCCCAATTGTTGGGGATCACTGAAGTTATTTTTGACTTCCTCTTTTTTCATATCCAGTCAATACATTGGTTCATGCAAATTTCACTACAGTTTTCTCCTGTTTCTCCATCCTTCCCCCCATCATCTTGGTTCAGGCCCTCATCATTTTTTTTCCCTTGAACCACTTCTAGGCCTTACCATGCTGGTCTCAATCTGTTTCAATTCTATTCAAGACTTTTCAGTGATACTCAAATTAAACGTTATTGCATACTTATTAAGGGCTCAGTGGAATGCTAGGTGTGGGATATGCAAAGTTTATATAACTAGGTGGTAGCTAATCATCATTGGTCCTTATTGTGAAACAGATATACTCTTCACATGCCTAATATCATTTATCTTGACAATGTCTCCATGAGGTATTGCTGTTATGTCCACTTTATAGAAAGGGAAATCAAGAATTTAGAGAAATTAGATAAAACTGCTGAATACAAGCTGGGTGTGGTGGTGCACGCTTGTAATCCCAGTACTTGGGAGGCTGAGACAGGAGGATCGCAGGTTCAAAGCCAGCCTTGGAAACTTAGCGAGGCTCTCAGAAACCCAGTGAGACCTTGTTTCCTAATAAGAAATAAAATCGGGCTGGGGATGTAGCTTGGAGGTAGAATGCCTCTGGGTTCAATCCCTAGTACCAAAAAAAAAAAAATATTGCTGAATACATACATCTAGAGTTTGTTGGTGTTGGGGTATAGATCCCAGTGACTGAGCTTTTTCACTTCTGAGAGATCTGCAGTTTCAAGGAGTCACAGGCTAGCGGGAGAGGCAACCAATAACCAGCATCCATATAGTAACTGGTCCTGTGGTCCAGTGGGAATGTGAAGCAGGGGGGGAGGTCAGAGGAGGCTTCTCAAAAGAAGTGGTGCTCGGCCAAGCCTTCAATGAGGAAGTTCACCAGGAGGCAGTATTTGGAGTAGCTAACACTTGAGCAGCATAAACACTGTTCTTTGTGGTCTACACATGCTTACCAGTTCTACCTTTATGATCTGTGGTAAGTGGTACAATCCCCGTTGTACAGATGAGGAAACAGAGACTGTATAGGTTACACAATGTATTTAAAGACATGTCAAAAATGATTGGCAGCTCTAGAATTCAAAGCCAGATTTTTGTTCTAGATTTAGTGCTATTAACCATGGCATCCTATTGCCTCTCAACAAGGTAAGGAAAGGGCTTTCCAGGCAGAGAAAAAGAGACCAAAGGCAGGACTTAGCGCTTTGGGAAGTGTTTGTGGTACTAACAGTAAACATCATAGGGGTGAATGGGGCAATGGTAGATGAGCCTTGTTACAGGCTAAATTGCCCCCCCCCCAATTTTGTGTGTTGAAGTCCTGACCCTCAGCACCTCTAATATAACTGTATTTGGACATAGGTTATTATTATTATTATTATTATTATCTTTTTTGTACTGGGGCCCCAGGGCTTTGTACTTGCTAGGTATGTGCTCTATTGTTGAGCTACATCTCCAGCTCTATTTTTTATTTTTTTTTATTTTTTTATTTTTTTGCGGTACCGGGGATTGAACGCAGGGGCGTTCTACCTCCGTGCTACGCCCCCGGCCCTATTTTTTATACTTTATTTTGAAACCGGGTCTCACGAAGTTGCGGAGGGCCTCTCTAAGGAGAGAGAGAGAGACAGCAAGAGAGCGAGAGAGCTGAGGCTGGCCGCGAACACGGATCCTCCGGTCTCCGCCTCCCAAAGTACTGGGATTACAAGCGTGCGCCACCATGCCCAGCTGACAAGGGGTTTTCAACCACAGTCATATGATCGACTATCTCATTATAAAGCTCACTGGGGTGGCAGAGTGGAGAGAAAGACTTGAGGCTTGAAGGGATTAATGTGGAAGTCCAGGCAGGGGATACTGGAGGCCCCCTCCCGGTCAGGTAGAGGAGGCTAATGCAGAGATTACAAGGAAGAAGGCAGTCTGGCACTTCCTCTCCCCTCCCTCTGCATCTGCCTCAGAAGCCATCTTGAATTTCCTGCCAGTTCCTGAATATGCCCCACCTGCCCTCATCTCTTTGGGCCTCTATGTATTTCCACATACTGTTTCCTTGGCTGGAGCACCCTTTGCTAGCTCATATTGAATGATGCTTTCAGACCTGGTCCAAGGGCGTCCACCCTGTGACACTGTCTCCAGCTCACTCTGACACTCGTTCTTCTTTGCTTCCGTAGCATGTGTACATGTCTCCCCTTGCTCTGTGATTCTTTTGTTCTGGCCCTGTCTCTCCCATTAGATGGTGAGCTCTTTGAGAGATGGATATACACCTTGTTTTTCCTGACCAACAGATGGAAGTAAACCACACAGATTGAGTGAATAAGCAAAACAAAGACTTAAAACAATTACAAAGAACCATAGGAGCATAAAGGAATGGTGAATTCTGGGTATGCAATGATTTTATAAGCAAATATATCATAAGTCAGGCATTTGGGAAGATGCAGACCCCAGAGATATCATCCATGTCCATTTTATCTGATAGACATGTCTTTTTTTTTTTCTTCTGGGTATGAAGAAGCACTTAGAAGAACATGAAATAAACCTCACTGCTCTAGTGGGCTTTATGAAAAATCACATTGGGGACAGAACAAGTGATTCAAAATGATTACTTGAGAAAACGTGATAAATGAGTGGAATAATTCTAGTGCTCAGTGGCCTCTAATGAATCATGACACCCCTCCCCCCTTATATAATTTACTGTGTAAACTTTGGTTTTTAAATTCACATTTAGTTAAGGATCTAGAATTTTTAAAAAAATGGCCATTGCCTCAATAGCCTTCAATTCCTTCAAAGGTGCCTGCATTATAGCCCCATGCTTGCCTTGGAAGAAAGACATGATTTGGCTTCTATCTAAACTGTCTTCTTAGGTGCTGATAGTGGGTGGTCCTGATGTGCTTGGTTTTCAATATGCTTCTCTCCTGAATGATATTTTTCTCTGAAGTGGACTTTTCTCCATGGGTTATATGAGCATTTTATTCTAGGTTTGATGTCACAAAGACTTAAGTTTAAGGGGAGAAGTTGCTTTTTAATTCTGGGCATATTTTTTTCAATAAAGTAGCCATTCTCAGAGGAACATCTGGTTGGATATTGGGGGTATGCTTAGAGGTGCCCTTTGAAGAAAGGATGTTACTGACCTGTGCTAGCTTCCTACCACTGCTATAAAAAATTACCCAATACTCAGTGGCTTAAAACAATAGAAATTTGTCCTCACAATTCTGGTGGCAAAAAGCACAAAATCATGGTATCATCAGGACTGTGCTCCCTCTGAAGGATCTGGGGGAGACACTGCCCCCTTTCCAGCTCCTGGAGGGCTTAGGTGTTCCATGGCTTGTGCCAGCTTCAATCCACTTCTGCCTCTGTCTTTTTTTTTAATTTCATTACATTTATTGGTGCATTGTAGTTATACATTTTGATAAATGTCAGGGTATCAGAAGCATGCATGCACACATTGCTCATTTAGCCCTCCCTCAAATCCCACCCTATTCCCTCCTCCTTCCCTCCTTTCCATGCTCAGCATAGTGATTGACTCTGAAAGTTTGTGTATATACATCGTGTGCATTAGTGGGTTTCCCTTTTCCCCCCTCCCGTCTCCCTCAGTTAGGTCGCCTTCTTTGCTCAACTAAAGTTTTCTCCTTCTTTGTCTGGAGTCCCTTCTAAGTCCCATTCTCCCTAGCTTCCACTATTAGGGAGACCATCTGATTTTTCTCTCTTTGTGACTGACTAATCTCACTTAGCATAATGTTCTCCAGTGCCCTCCATTTCCCTGCAAATGATGTAATTTTGTTCTTCTTTATGGCTGTGTACAAATCCCATAGTCTTGTAATCCATTCTTCTGTTGACGGACACCTTGGCTGGTTCCAAAGTTTGGCAATTGTGAATTGTGCAGCTACAAATATAGATACACATGCATTAGTCTGGTACCTTGGTTTCAGTTATTTTGGGTAGATGCCTAGAAGTGGTATTGCTGGGTCATATAGTAAGTTCATTCCCATTCTTCTGAGGATCCTCCACACTGTTTTACAACGGGGTTGCACTAATTTTCAATCCCACTAAGAGTGTAGTAGAGTTCCTATTTCTCCACATCCTCGCCAGCATTTGTTGTTGTTTGTGTTTTGGGTTTTTTTTTTTTCGGTACCGGGGATTGAACGCAGGGGTGGACTACCTCCGCGCTACGCCCCTGGCCCTATTTTTTTTATACTTTATTTTTTGAAACCAGGTCTCAGGAAGTTGCGGAGGGCCTCACTAAGGAGAGAGACAGACAGACAGACAGACAGGGAGAGAGAGAGCGAGAGAGCTGATGCTGGCCGCGAACTCTGATCCTCCGGTCTCCGCCTCCCAAAGTACTGGAATTACAAATGTGTGCCACCACGCCCAGCGTTGTTTGTGTTTTTAATGATTGCCATTCTAATTGGGGTTCGGTGAAATCTCAGGGTAGTTTTGATTTGCATCTCTCTGATTGCTAATGAAGTTGAACATTTTTTCATACATTTATGGGCCATTTGTATTTCTTCTTCTGTGAAGTGTCTATTTAGTTCACTTGCCCATTTTTTGATTGGATTGTTTGTTTTTTCAGTGGTGATTTTTTAAAATTCTCTGTATAGTCTAGATATGAGTCCCCTATCAGAGGAGTAGCTGGCAAAAATCTTCTCCCATTCTGTCGGCTCTCTGTTGAGGTTCATGATTGTTTCCTTTGCTGCACAAAAGCTCTTCAGTTTAATGCAATCCCATTTATTGATCCTCATTTTAATTTCCTGTGCCTTTGGGGTCTTGTTGAGGAAGTCTACCTGTGCCTATGTGTTGAAATGTTGGACCTATGCCCTCTTGAAGTAGCTGCAAGGTCTCTGGTCTGATTTCTAGGTCTTTGACCCATCTTGAATTGACTCTTATACAAGGTGAGAAAGTGGGGTTTATTTCTATTTTTCTGCATATGGTTCGCCAGTTTTGCCAGCACCATTTGTTGAAGAGGCTTTTTTCCAGTGGATGTTTTTAGCCCCTTTGTCAAAAATCAATTGGCTGTAGGTGTGTAGATTTGTTTCTGAGTCTTCTATCATAAACCATTGGTTTATGTGTCTGCTTTTGTGCCAATACCATGCTGTTTTTATTACTATGGCTTTGTAGTATAGTTTGAAGTCAGGTATTGTGATGCCTCCTTCATGGTTCTTGTTGCTGAGAACTACTTTGGCTATTTCATTTTTTTTTTGTTTGTTTGTTTTGTTCCAAATGAATTTAAGGACAGATCTTTCTATGTCAGTGAAGAATGACTTTGGTAATTTAATGGGTAGTGCATTGAATCTGTAGAGCACTTTTGGAAGAATGACCATTCTGATGATATTTATTCTGCCTACCCAAGAGCATGGGAGATCTTTCCATCTTCTAAGATCTCCTTCAATTTCTTTTTTCAATGTTTTATAATTTTCCTTATAGAGATCTTTTACCTCCTTGGTTAGGTTTATTCCCAAGTATTTTATTGTTGTGGGTGATATCGTGAATGGAAATGTCTTCTAGATTTCTTTTTCAGTGGATTTATGGTTGGCATATACAAAAGCTTCTGATTTTTTTAAAATGATTTTTTTATCCAGACACTTTGCTGAAATTGTTGGTCAGTTTTATGACCCTTTTAGTTGAGTTTGTTGGATCTTCTTAGTATAATACATGTCATCTGCAAATAGAGATAGTTTCAGTTCCTCCTTTCCTATTTGTACTCCTTTTATTTCCTTCTCTTGCTTTATTGTTCTGGCTAGAGTCTCAAGTACTACATTGAAAAGGAGTGGTGACAGCAGACATCCTTGTCTTGTTCCTGTTTTTAAGGGGAACTCTGGAAGTTTTCCCCATTCAGTATGATGTTGGCTGTGGGCCTATTGTATATTGCCTATATGATGTTGAGGTATGTTCCTTCTATTCCAATTCTCTGCAGTGTTCTTACCATGAATGGGTGTTGGATTTTGTCAAATGCTTTTTCAGCATCTATTGAAATGATCATGTGATTTTTGTCTTTAGTTATGTTTATGTGGTGGATTACATGGATTGTTTTTTGTATGTTGAACCAGTCTTGCATCCCTGGGATGAACCCAACTTGGTCATGATGTATGATTTTCGTGATGTGGTTTTCAATGCGTGTTGCTAGTATTTTGTTTGGAAGTTTTGTGTCTAAGTTCATCAACGATATAGGTCTGTAGTTTTCTTTTCTAGAGCTGTCTTTATTTGGTTTTGGTATTAATGTAATGTTGGCTTCATAGAATGTATTTGAGAGAGTCCCATTTCTTTCTATTTCACGGAATAGATTGAGGAGTATTGGGATTAGTTCTTATATAAAGGTTTTATAATAATCACCTGGGAAACCATCTGGACCTGAACTTTTCTTTGATGTAGGCTCTTTATTGCTGCTTCAATCTCGTTAATTGCTATTGGTTAATTTAAATTCTCTATATCTTCTTGATTCAACTTAGGAAGGTTGTATGTGTTGAGAAATTTGTCAATTTCTTCTAGATTTTCCATTTTGTTGGAGTATAGATTTTCAAAGTAGTTTCTGGCAATCCTCTGGATTTCCGTGGTGCCGGTGGTAATATAACCTTTTTCATCTCTTATTTTAGTAATTTGGGTTGATTCTTTCTTTCTTTTGGTTAGGTTGGCTAGTGGTTCATCTATCTTGTTTACTTTTTCAGGGAACCAGCTTTTGGTTTTGTTGATTTTTTGTATTGTTTTTTATTCTCTAATTCATTGATTTCTCTCTAATTTTAATAATTTCTTGTCGTCTACTGGCTTTGGAGTTAGACTGTTCCTGTTTTTCAAGGGCTTTGAGGTGTGTCATTAGGTTATTTAGTTGGTGATTTTCTCTTCTTCTTATGTAGGTACTCAGTGCTATGAATTTTCCTCTTAATACTGCCTTCAGGGCGTCCCAGAGATTTTGATATGTTGTGTCTCTGTTTTCATTTGTTTCTAGGAATTTCTTAATTTCTCCCCTTATTTCTTTTCTGACCCATTCCTCATTCAGCAGTGTGGTGTTCAGTCTCCACATTTATGAGGTTTCTCTGGGTCTTCTTATAGTTGATTTCTAGTTTCATTCCATTATGGTCTGAAAAGACGCAGGGGATTATGTCACATATTTTGAACTTGCTAGTACTCACTTTGTGGCCTAGGATATGGTCTATTTTATAGAAAGTTCCATGAGCAACTGAAAAAAATGTGAATTCAGCTGTAGTTGGGTGGAATATTCTGTATGTGTCTCCTAGGTCCATTTGGTTTATTATGGTGTTCGTTAGATCTGAGGTATCTTACTGACCTTTTGTCTTGAAGATTGATCTAGTGGTGTGAGAGGTGTGTTGAAGTCTCCCAGTATTATTGTATTGGGGCCTATGTGTGATTTAATGTCACGAAGAGTTTCTTTTATGAAAGTGATTGCACCTATGTTTGGGGCATAAATGTTGACTATTGTTATATCCTCTTGCTGGATTGTTCCTTTTACCAGTAAGAAATGAACTTCTTTGTCTCTTCTGATAAGTTTAGGTTTGAAGTCTAATTTGTCTGGTATCATAATTGTTATTCCTACTTGTTTTTGAGCTCCGTTAGCATGGATACCTTGCTCCATCCCTTCACCTTTAGTTTGTGCATAACTTTACTGGTTAGATGTGTTTCTTGTAGGCATCATATAGATGGATTGTGATTTTGAATCCATTTTGCCACCTTATGTCTTTTGATTGGGGAGTTGAGGCCATTTATATTCCGCGTTATTATTGAGAAATGGGTTTAATTCCTAACATTTTGAGATTTAATTTCTGTTTGAGGTAGTGTTTGTTCTTTGCCTAGTTGTTTGTTTGATGGAAATCACTGTTTCTCTGGTTCTGGTGTTTCCTTAATATTTCTTCTTTGTAATTAATTTCTTTGAGTATTTTCTCTAGTGCTGGTTTGGAAAACATAAAGTCTTTCATCTTCTGTTTGTCATGGAAAATTTTTATTTCTCCATCAAATTTGATAGATATCTTTGCTGGGTAGATAAATCTTGGCTGGAAGTTGTTTTCTTTAGAGTTTGGAATATTTCGCTCCATGCTCTCCTGGCTTTCATGACTTGGTTTCGAAGGTCGGGAGTGATTCTTATCAGTTTGCCTCTGAATGTTACTTGGTCTTTTACTCTCGCTGCCTTTAAGATTCTCTCCTTGGCCTCTACATTAGTCAATATGATTATTATGTGGCGTGGTGAACCTCTTCTCTGATCTTGTCTATTAGGGGTTTTATATGTTTCCTGTACCTGTATATTGACCTCTCTTTCTATGTTTGGATAATTTTCTAATATTACTTCTCTGAATAGATTATTGATTCCTTTGGTTTCAGCTTCTATTTCCTCTTCTATACCTATTATTCTTATATTTGCTCTTTTAAGACTGGCTGAGATCTCTTCAATGTCCAATTCATGCTGTCCAATTGTTTTTTTCTAATTTATATACTATGAGTTCATTTTTGGAGAGGTCATCTTCTAAGAGTGAGATTCTGTTTTCCATGTGGTCTAGTCTATTGTTGATGGTCTGTATTGATACCTTAATTTCAATTATTGCATCCTTTACTTCTTTCAGATCTTCTTTTTGATTCCTGTTCAGGGTGTCAGATTCTTTGTTTTTATGATCCTTCATTTCTATCAGGCTCTCTCTGAGTTCTTTTCAGAAATCCTGTATCATTTCCTCTATTGAAGTTCTGAATTGTCCTTCTGGCAATCTTTGCACTTCTGTGTTGGCAGGTTCTGTTGTTGTAGGGTTGTGGGAGTTCATTGTTTTTTTGCTATTCTTCCTTTTCATGATTTCAGGTTTCTTATGTTTATACCTTTGTTGCTTTTGGTAGCTTTTTTCTCTCTCACTTTATAGGTTTCCTATGTCTAATATCTCTCCCTTTATAGTTTCTTATTCTGGAGGTAGATAGTTACTACTAGGCGAGCCTTAAAGGTGCATAGCCTTTACTGAATGGTTATTCTCACTTGGTTGGTATAATGTCCATTTGCAGGCCCAATTCTTGGACTCCTTCAGTGAATGAGACCCATGCCTAGTGCCTCTCCCTACCTGTGCAGGCGACCAATTCCACTATTGCCCCTCTCACTGCAAGTGTGGGTCTCCATGTTCTCCACTGGGGCTGTCCCTATGTCTCTCTGTGTCCACACCTAAGGCAGGTGTCACCAGCAGGGGTCCCTGACTTGTGTCTCTCTTTGCCTACAGAAGTGGCAGATGTCACTTTGATCCGATTCTGTGCAAACACGGAACTCCACGTTTTCCACTGAGAGGGCTGGTTTGGTCCATTTTCCCCAAGTACCATAGCTGTATGTCCTGTGGCGATCTCCGGGGACTCTATAAGGGTGCTGTGATCTGCAGGCTGCAAGTCTGTCCCACCCAAATGTCTCCAGGGACTGTGCTTATCCATGCATCTACCATTTCCCACAGCAGACCCCATTCCCACCTCTGCTGGGGCAATTCACACCGTCTCAGGTCTTTTGAGTCCCTGTGGCCACTCTGGGTGGTCTCCTCCTGGGGTGGCTTGTTGACTTATGGTCTTGTTAAGTGCTGCTCTTAATTTCTGGCAGGGTGAGGGCTGAGCTGCAGCTACAAGGTTCTGGTCAGGCCTCCGGGCACTGGGGACTCTGCTGAGCATGGATCAAACTGCTGCTTGCTTTTGTCGCTGATGCTGTGCAGTTGCTGGTTTTACAACAGGTCCCTGGCCTCTTTGTTGGTGGCCTGCAGAAGCCACAATGCCAGTAGCCATCGTCGCGGTCTGACCAAGATGGCGCCGCTGCTGCTTCTGCCAACACAGCAGTTCGGATCAGTGTCGTGTGTGGAGCGGGTTGCTGCTTGCTTTCACTGCTGCTATTCTTTTTTTAATATTCATTTTTTTGTGCATTGTAATTATACATTTGATAAGTGTTAGGGTAGCAGAATCATACATACACACATTGCTCATTTAGCCCTCCCTCAAATCCCACCCTATTCCCTCCCCCTTCCCTCCCTTTCATGCTCTGCATTGTGATTGAGTCTTATAAGTTTGTATATATACATCATGTGCTTTAGTGTGTTTCCCTCCACCCCCTCCCAACTCCCTCAGTTAGGTTATCTTCTTTGTTCATCTAAAGTTTTCTTCTTCTTTGTCTGTAGTCCCTTCTAGGTCTCCTTCTATCTAGCTTCCACATATTAGGGCGAACATCTGACTGCTGCTATTCTGCAGCTGCTGGATTCACAACAGGTTGCTGGCGTCTCTGTTGGTCTTGTGTGGAAGCCACAATGCTGGTAGCCGCCAGTAAAATCCTGCCAAGATGGTGCCACTGCAGCTGCTGTCGCCACCGCTGTTTGGTCTTTTTTGAGTGTGGAGCAAGCCGCTGCTTGATTTCGTCTCTGCTGATCTGCAGTTGAACTTACAACAGGTCTCTGGTTCTCTGCTGGCAGCATGTGGAAGCCGCAATGCCGGTAGCGGCCAGCATGGTCCGGCCAAGATGGTGCCACCGCCGTTCCTTAGGTAAGGCGCTTGGAGGTTTTTACTTTCCTCTGTTTTGTCTTCTGGCTTTGATTCCATCGCGTTTCAAATTTTTCGTTGTTTAGTTCAACTTTTTGTTGCTTTTTTTCTCCTGTGAGAAGTTGCTTTCACGGAGATTGAGATCCAAGTCTCAGAGAGATCGTAACGTGGTATCTCCCTTACTCGCCATCTTGGAACCACCTCTGCCTCTGTGTTCACGTGGTCTTTTCTTCTTCAGGCCCATCCTCTGTGTCTTTTATGAGGTTGTCATTGGATGTAAGGCCTACCTGGGTAATCCAGCATAATCTCATCCCAAAGTCCTTCATTTCACCTGCAGAGACCCTTTTTCACAGGTCAAAGGTCACATTCACAAGTTCCTGGGAATAGAATGTGAACATATCTTTTGGGGGACCACCATTTAACCTGGGCCATGACCCATGATTAGGAAGGCCTAAAAGTAGAAGAGGTGCTTTCTCAGGAGAAGATACATGTTTATACCCTCGTCTCCCCCACCCTGAATGGAAAGTTAATCATTTTTAGGTCCACTAGCTTAATGTAGATGTTAAAGGAGGATTGAGTATTGATGGACCACAAGCCAGCTCTACCTAAGAGAGGTGCTCTGACTGCCTTCTATAGCTCTATACTATGTATGAATTAGCTGGATATGTTACAAACTTGGAAGATTTTTTGTTGTTGTTTACATAAAAGTCCTGTTTCTGGCTTTTAAATAAAATCAGATCTAATAATACAGGGTCAAGTTCCTTCTGGGCAACAAAGCTGGAACCTGCTCCTTAGGACATGCCTGGGGTCTCCTCACTGTGCCCCACTGTCGGCCCAATTCCCACTTCACTCACTTGAGTTAGTTGCTTGGCTCCTGGGGTTTTTGAGTAGGCAGTTTCTAGTCTGTGAGCATAGTATGAAGGGCAGCTAATTGCTTGGGCAGAAATTCAAGCAGCAGTTGACTCACTCTAACCATGAAGCTAAACTCTGAAAGTTGTGTTCAAAGGAGTTTGTGTAGACAAGGATAATGAACCACTTTAGATCCACCTGATGTACTGGTTGGTAGTCAAAGACCCATAATCCAGTCCTCAGGCAATCACTATGAGACATGACCTATGGTTTAATACATTTCTGTACTCAGAATAGTCTAACTTCTTTTAGGCTGTGTTATGGGAACTTACAATCTTGAATTTTGCAGGACTGACTTGACTCCAGAAGATTTTTGCTTATTTTTTTTGGACTAGATATTTTATCTGTTTTATAATGCCACTTATGTAATATGATGAATATCTTCCTGCTCCTAGTAAAATCCATTTATTGAGCTTTTATCCACAGAGCATAACTGAGCTAAATCTCCTAGCATTTCATTGCCTATATCTTTTGCTAGGGACACACGGGGGAAGAGGGGCTCTTCAGTAGGAGTAGTTATAATAGAAATCCATTGCTTTGGCTTTTGCTCTTAAACTCCAGATTATGCAGAGCTGAGAACAACCTTGAACTATAGAGATATGCAGACCTTCAACATGTGAGACTAATCTATTATTTGCAACTGGACAGACAGTTGATAGTGAATAATTAAGAAAACACTGACTTAGTAGTGTTCCTACAGATGTATTTTCTCTGGGATTAACTGTTCTCACACAATTTTTCCCATGCCATTCTCAACTTAAAAAAAGTGTGAGATTTCTGTCTATAGCAAGGAGATATAATTTCATGTGTACCAGTCTCATGATGAACAAAATCATATTTCCTTCATATACTTTGGGCTTCTTTAAACACATTCCAATATTATGAAGTCAGGATTTCTTTAAACAACAACAACAATATACATATACTTTAAAGAAAAAAATTTTAATACTGGGGATTGAACCCAGGGGCATTCTAGTTCTGAGCTACACCCCCAGCCCTTTCTATTTTTTCTTTTGAAACAGGGTCTCCCAAGGTTGTTGCAAGTTTCTCTTATGTTGCTGTGGCTGTCCTCGAAGCTGCAATCCTCCTGTCTCAGCCTCCCAAGTACTGGGATTACAGATGTACGCCACCACACCTGGCTCACACATTCACTTTTTAGTGGGCCAAACCTGTGACATCTTCAAATAGCCAATTGATTTAATTTTCCAAGGATGAGCTAGGCAAAGTGACTTATTAAGTGGTAAATTGACCATTATACAATAATAATACTCTAGGTATATATGAAGTCATCACTTGAAACCTCAACCAAAGTAGATTCTATAGGAGGAGGGCTGTGACTGGCAACTGACTGGATGAAATTTACTTTAAAGCCACCTCCTTTAGTGTGACAATGCTAAAGGTGTATGAGAGACTGAAGTGATTGCTTGAAGAATGATTAAATAGCATCTCTTCAAAGGGACATCTCACTGTATTTCATCTGCCCACTTAGACAACTGAATGGAGCAATCCCTCCTGTTTCACTGATAATACCTGGGAAGAAATTCTTTTAATTTAGTAAAGCAAATACACTTACTTTGGATCTCTTATTTTAAATCAGAAAGAGATGCATGGTAGAGGGTTGTCGGGATTCTTTGAAGACTGCTTCCAGATTTCTCTTTAGGTTAACTCACTGTGAATAATGCTTACCTAAGATCCTGGAGATACAGCATCAATTGAGCAACAGGCAGGCTGGAGAAAGGAAATGCTGGTTAGCAAGCCCTCCCCTCCCTGACATCTGTTGGTTCTCATGAATAATGAATTTCATTCCTATAAATTACTTTGCAATAGTTATAAAGTCATAGTGTAATTAGTTATGATAAATAGGTATATCTGAAGATACCAAAGCTCAATCAATCTTCATTTTTCAAATCATTGCTTCTTCTTAGAGAAAATGGCTGTGGCTATTAACTGCTGGTAAGATGAGATTGGCTAAGCAGAGACTGACAAAGAAATGATTTACAAAATGCATATTCTATTACATATGGGCCATAAAACCAGTAGGTACTTTTTTATTCATTTCTCTTAACAACAAAATAATCTTGAGCTATAACATAATATCTTGTGTTTGAAATTCTCACTGAAAATACCAGAACTTAATCTCAAAATAAGTTAGTTGGCTTTTATAATCTCTTCACTAGTATTTTTTTTTCACTCTTTAAGCTACAAATCACTTACGTGCTCTGTTCTCCACTGATGTAGCACATATTTAACAATCTCCTAATGGATCCCTGCTACTACAGAGAAATCAGAGAAGACGAGGAGCTAATGTGACACGATTTCAGCTCCTGGGTAGTTTGTACTCCAGAAAAGGTGGTGAAATGCAGCAACAAAGAAGAACTTAAATAGTAATATTAAGGCCGGGCGTGGTGACGCACGTTTGTAATCCCAGTACTTGGGAGGCTGAGACAGGAGGATCACAGGTTCTAGGACAGCCTCAGCTACTTAGCGAGGCCCTCCACAACTTAGTGAGACTGTGTTTCAAAATAAAGAATAAAAAATAGGTCTGGGGGTATAGCTAGGAGGTAAAATGCCCCTAGGTTCAATCCCCAGTACCGCAAAAAAAAGCAATATTAGAGTGTTTGACAAAAGAGCAGAAAGAGTGTAATAGTGACTGTTAAATAGGCTATCATTGTACACTGAAATGGGGGAAGCATCTTAAAGAAGTGGGACATAAGTCTAAGAAATATAGGAATAAAATAGCAAGAGTTGATGAAGAGCATAGTAGCTGACTGTCCTGCTAGAACCAGTCTCATTGAGGAAGTAATTTAACATCTCTAAGTACTGGTTTCTTTATATATAAAATGGGCATAATAATCGTTGCTAACTGCCAGCATGGTGGTGCAAGCCTGTGATTCCAGAGCTTAGGAGGCTGAGACAGGAAGATGAAAATTCCAGGCCAGACTCAGCAATTTAGCGAGACACTGTTTCAAAATAAAAAATAAAAAGACTGGGGTGCTTAGAGGTAGAATGCCCCTGGGTTCAATTCCCAGTACTGGAAAAAACAAAAATAATAGAAACAAAAACGTTGGACATGGTGGCGCATGCCTGTAATCCCAGTACTTGGGAGGCTGAGACAGGAGGATCACACGTTCAAGGCCAGGCTCAGCAACTTAGTGAGACCCTCAGCCACTTAGAGAGACCCTGTTTTAAAATAAAAAAAAAAATGAAATGGCTGAAGGTGTAGCTCAGAGGTAGAATGCGCCTGGTTTCAATCCCCAGTACTGCTCCCCCAAAAAACCCTAAAGAAAAACAAAAATCCTCAGATTACTATCTCATGGATCTGTTCTGAGAACAGAGTAACATAGCAAAAATGATTAGCCTATAATGTTTGTGCCACACTGGCAATTATTGGATTTCTAATGCTATTTTCCCTAGCTTTAGCAATAGTTCCCAAATGTCCTCAATTTCTAAAATAATTTACAATACTTATTGTAAATAACTGCCATATGAAATATAATTAGATGTCTTAAGTTTTCTTTTCCCAATTGTAGCATAAAATGCCTGCTTGGACCCTTTTCTGCTTCTTGTCTCCATGAATTTTTATAAGTTGAACTCCTAGAAGGGCCTCCTTATGAGTCGTTATGAGAGGAAGCATTTTAATTTGGGTGCATACTTGATTTGACAGCTACTAAGTTTGGCTGGGCCCCAGTTTTACAGATTGATAAATTAACAGCCTTTCAGCCCTTCTGTGGTTCCCCCACCCATCTTGGTTGGTTTTTTCCCCCTGAGATTTGAAGGCCCATGATGTAGCAATTTTCCAAACTTATGGCAACTTTCCAACACAAATCACTTTCCCCAAGGGGAAACTGCCTTCCTTGTTATATGAAAAATCCTTTACCACCACTACCTTTCTGAAAGGACAGGAAGCAGAGTAGTTAGGCTGGGGTGCAGGCAGCATGCCCAGCTCTTCCTCTCCCTCTTCCTCCTCTCTCCCAGGGCTTTTGGTCAGGTGGGTAGTTTGAGGACTAGGGACACATTGAAGAATGGGAGGGCAATTTTGACAGCCCTTCCACCTTGTTGGACCATTCTAGCATCTTTTACAGGTATTATTTTTAACTTCATTCCCTGCCCCCCATGAGACACAGATGAAACTCTCACCTTGACCCATCGGCTATGGACGTGACGTGATTCTACCAGCGCGACACTAGCTTTCAGCTTGAGCTCCTCATCAGCTCACGACAGGTGAGCTGCCCCGTGTGACTGCCTTCTAGACTTAGCTGAGCCACTTGTTAGGCACAAGGATTCTGAAGCCCCTTCCCTGGAGATTCGGAGTCCACATTTCTGAAGCAGAGCTCAGGGGTGTGTGTGTGGCGGGGGAGGAGGACCGACAAGCCCAGCAAGCTCCTGAGAGAAGCCAGGGAGGCAGCTGGCATGGGCTCCACAGGTAGCAAGACGGCACTCATCCCACCCCATCTCCCCTTGCTCACAACCCCCTTATTCTTACACTGAACCAGTGTGTCCAAGTGTTAGGCAGCTAGCTAGACGTTAGCAGATGGGGTTGGCTGGGATGGACTGGATGTTTACCTGCAGAGCCTTGCTCACCTTGACCCCCGCGCCTGTGGGAAGGGGTGGAGAAACAATGCAGGGTCACTAAGGTGCAAGTGGAAAGGGTGGCCAATCACCCCAAATGTAATACATATAAAGAAGGTGTCTAGAGGGACTATAAAACCAGCACATGGAAGACTCCAGGCTGCTTTGCATACCTAGAAATGGACCCCTCTAGACCCATGTTTGGAGCTGTAACCCCATTGCCCTGGCCGCCTTTCCATCCCAGGAATGGCCTGTTCCAGGCGCCTTCCCCTGGAGCCCTTCCCCTCTCTTCATGGCCTTTCTCACATGGTGCCTTCACACGGTGTCTAAATAACTCTCCTGTATTCCGCATTTGAGCTTTCTGTTTGAATGCTTTCCAAGCAGATAAGCAAGGACTGAGGTTGTGCAGAATAACTTTAAAATCTCCCACCCAGTAACACAAGCTCGCTAGCTTCCCTGCTGCTGGACCACCGCTCTGATAGAGTCAGAAGCCTCAAGTGTTCTTGAAAGAGCTTAATCCTCAGCCTAGTTCTCAGGCACTTAAACCATTTGAGACAGGAAGTTTCTCAGTCCACCTCGACAGTCTGCAAAGAAAGATGCTTCCGGATTCCATTGTTCTTGTAATTAAGCACCTGGACAATTTTGTGTCAACACTGAAAACCTTTTGGAGACTGTCTGAGAGGGGGGAGAGGGATCATCAGTATTTGTTGAGAAAAAGGAAGAGCATGAGTAAATGCAATCGTGATTTTTTTTTAATGTTGCTGTTGCTTAGGCCTTCTCTGAAGATTTATTCATCTGTCCTGAATATCTTCAGGAAAAGGAGAAATATTTTCTATTACCTGTGCAGTATATCTTTGTAGATAGGCTTCATGCCAGGAATACATTTTCTCCTTGCTGATAGTAAGTTGGCTGAGTCATCCTATAAGTTAACTCCCACTCTGCATTTAAAATGACGTGAACTATAGGGATGTATGATTTTTTTTTTTAATGAAAAAGTTCAGATACTGGAAGGTCTGCTGGTTAGATAGTAGTGGTGTATCAATGATAATTTCCCATTTTGACATTGTACTGTGGTTATGTAAGATGCTAACATTTGTGGAATATGGGTAAAGTAGATACAGAAATTCTTTGTGCAATTTCTATAATTTTTTGTGTGGCTTAAACTTTCAAAATAAATGATTAAAAATGAGTACTTTAAAATTTAGATATAGCTGGGCATGGTGGCACATGCCTGTAATCCCAGTACTTGGGAGGCTGAGACAGGAGGATCGCAGGTTCATAGCCAGCCTCAGCAACTTAGCGAGACCCTGTTTCAAAATAAAAAATAAAATAGGGCTGGGAGTGTAGCTCAGAGGTAGAATGCCCCTGGGTTCAGTCCCCAGCACCACAAAAAAATTATTAAAATAAAATAGGGCTGGGGAGCTAGCTCAGAGGGAGCTTGTGAGTTTGCTGTGCAGTGTCTTAGTCAAACAACTCCTACAGAGCAGGGATACGCTGGCCAATCTTGTTTACTTTATCCACGTTCTCTCATATACTCTTTTAAAAAAAGTCTATTGAGCTATAATTGAAATGCAATCAACAGCACACATTTAACATTGCATAACTGATAAGTGTTGACATGTGCATATACCTGTGAAACCATCACCACAAAGTTAATGAATTTGGTTTCTGTGTCCCCAACCACTCAGCTGCTTTCCGTCACTGTAGATTAGCATACATTTTCTATAGTTTTTTATAAGTGGAATCAGACAATATTTGTTCTTTTCTGGTCTGGCTTCTTCTCTCAGCATAATTATTTTGAGACTCATGCATGTTGTTTCATCATATCAATAGTTCACTCCTTTTTATTGCCAAGTAATATTCCACTGTATGCATGTCTCACCATTTGCTTATCTGCTCATGTGTTGATGGACATTTGGGTTGTTTCTAGATGTTTGCTGTCATAAACAAAGCTGCTAAGAACATTCTTGTATAAGTCTTTGTATGGGCATATGCTTTCATTTCTCTAGCATAAACACATAGGGGAGGGATGGCTGAGTTAGTATGGCAAGTTTATGTTTAACTTTTTAAGAACTGACAAATGATTTTCCAAAGCTGTGTGCCACTCTGAACATTTAAAATATTTTTAAGTACCCATTTTTGTGAGGTAAATTGACAAGAATGGAAAATAGGCTGGATTAAATACTGCGAAGAGTGCAACGAGATAAGGTTTTTAAGGAAAATTGATGCCTCGTCAGCTACATCTTCAGTCAAGTCATAGGGATAGATTCCTTCTGCGTCTGCTTTGCTAAATGACAGACTTCGGATATTCAACAGCGGGAGGACACATGCCAAACAGAGACGCATTCACCGACCAGAGAGCAGCTGTCTTGGAGGGCTGCTGATGAACCAGCAGGCCTGTGATAGCGCTGCGGCCCCAGCAGGGTGGCCCCGCGCCAGGAGCACAGCCATCTCATTCATTTTAATGCTCTTGGCAACGGCTGCTACGCATGTCATCTGATTTTGATGAAGCTTCCAACGTTCATTACCCCTTTGGGAAATCAATTTCAGATAAGCCGCTGATGGCGCTGTGTGTGCATGTGCATATATGTATCCTCACCCACATATATATTCAACACAGGGTTACACATATAAACCCAGACATCTTCTCTTCCTCCAGTCGGAATGTGGGTCACAGTGGTTTTCTGAGTTGTGATGGTCTGAGCACCTTCTCACTTGTAACTTACTAACTCTGTTTGGAAACCTGCCGCACGATTCACCAGGCTTTTAGACACAGAACCAGGCAGAGTCAGAGCTCAGCATGGCTTCGTGGGAGAAGCTGATGGACTCTGGTCTGAAGTTATCGGGAAACATTTAGGGAGCACATCGTCATCACTGAGGGTACGCACAGGCTGGCAGCAGGGAAGATGCCAGGGAGGCGGCCGGTGTGGAAGTGCTTTCCTGGTTATTGCTGCTGACTATCTTCTTAAGTTTCTGGTGCAGTCTCCACTCATTCAAACCAAGAAAAAAATTTCCTCTAAAGAGGGTCCTTAGCTGGGAGTGGTGACACATGCCTGTAATCCCAGGACTTGGGAGGCTGAGACAGAGATCACAGGTTCAAGGACAGCTTCAGCAACTAAATGAGACTCTCAGCATCTTAGGGAGACCCTGTTTCAAAACTAAAAGTAAAAAGGTCTGGGAGTTGTAGCTTAGAGATAGGATGCCCCCTGAATTCAATCCCCAGTACCCCCGAAAGAAACAAACCCCAAAACAACAACAACAAAACCCCAAAATAAACAAAAACCAGAGTCTTTTGTGGAATTACTGACTTGCTACATTTAATTCTGCTGTATCACTGTCCCCCATACTGTGTCATAAAATAAAGTACATTGTTACAAACCATGATGTACAACACTTTACAACATCCAAGCTAGATAGAGATTTGGTAAATTATAGGTAATTTATAGTTTAGCACAGGATTAAAGTTAACTTTTCTTTTGGGTGCAGGCCCTCCATAGTTTGCTTTCCTCCATGGGAAGCTTCATCCTTAGCCTTGATTTCTGAGGCCCGCCCGTTCAGTTTTCTGTAAAATGAGGTTGATATCTACCACCACTCAAGGTACTTTATGAAGATCACATGGGGCCATCTGTGCACAATTACTATAAGCAATAAAGTCCTTTTGATGCAGGTGGTGGGGGATGGCCAGTAACCACAGTAGTTGTACCAGGCTCAGGTTGAATCCTGGCCAGTACTACCTGTGACCAGAACTTAATTCTTAACTCTTGGAGTTTCAGTTTCCTTGTCTATATTATCAAGATAATAAGCTAGAAGCCAGGCACAGTGGTGCACATCTTTTTTTTTTTCGCGGTACCGGGGATTGAACCCAGGGGCGTTCTACCTCCACGCTACACCCCCGGCACTATTTTTTATACTTTATTTTGAAACCGGGTCTCAGGAAGTTGCGGAGGGCCTCACTAGGTAGAGAGAGAGAGAGAGAGAGAGAGAGAGAGAGAGAGTCTGGCTGCGAACCCGGATCCTCCGGTCTTCGCCTCCCAAAGTACTGGGATTACAAGCGTGCACCACCACGCCCGGCCTAGTGGTGCACATCTTTAATCCTAGTACCTGGGAGGCTGAGACAGGAGGATTACAAGTTGGAGGCCAGTGTGTTGAAACTTAGCACACTTAGTGTGCTAAGCACTTAGCACACTTAGCACACTTAGACTCTGTTTCAAAATAAAAAATAAAAGGGGCTGGGGGTGTAGTTCAATGGTAGAATGTCCCAGGTTCATTCCCTAGTACCACAACTAACTAACTAACTAAACTAAACTAAACTAAAATAATGGGAATGGGAGAAAAAAGAAGTCTTGTAGGGAGTAAATGAGATAATACACACAAAGATATCTAGTAGGCTTGCATAGAAATGACATTGATTCAAAGATTAGTGTAATTAGAAAATTTGAATATCAAGACTTCCTGGAATCTCCATTCTGCCAAAACCTGAGGATCTAATTCTTTCTGCCTTGCTTTTCTGATAAATTTCAGATCTATAATATAGTAAAAGCGATCAAGAGGTATATTACTTTGTACACAGTTCTGAACTAAAAACAATTGGAATGTGAAAATAATATTCTTATTTCAGATACAAGATAGTCATGGAAAAAACAAGGTAGACGTGGTCTGATATGAACTTCAGAAGTCAAGGCCTGTCTTTTCCATCACGTATGCCGGGTTGCAACTGACTCTCATCCCTTCTTCTCCTATCTTTGTACTTGAGTCTTGCTCTCAGTCATTGGAAGAAAACAGAAGTTCCCTAGGACCCACGCCTTCAGGGTCCTAACCTTCCACCTTCCCTGGTTCATCTGCATCCATTCTCTCTTCTCCCTCCTCTTCAACTGCATCATCATCATCATCATCATCATGTGTTTCATTCTGTCACATGTGACCTCAGGCCTCAGGACAATCCTCAGTTCTTTTGAATCATAAATCTCTTTGTTTAACCTATTTCCCCACACATAGACACTTTCTGGTTTCTTCCATTATAAAATTGCTGTCCCTGGCCCCGCAGCCCTGCCGGCTGCTCCTCTCCCTGTCACAACTGAAATTCTTCCCTGGAGAGTCTGTGTACCCGGGTTCCCTTTATGACCTTCTCAGCCTGAGCTGCATCTGGCCTCTACCAGCATCATTTTCTCACCTCTCAAGGCAAAGGTTTGGAGCCGGGCATGGTAGCACACGCTTGTAATCCCAGTACTTGGGAGGCGGCAACCGGAGGATCCAGGTTTGTGGCCAGCCTCAGCTACTTAGTGAGGCCCTCTGCAACTTCGTGAGACCCGGTTTCAAAATAAAGGATTAAAAAATAGGGCCGGGGGTGTAGCGCGGAGGTAGAATTCCCCTGGGTTCAATCCCTGGTACCACACACAAAAAAAAGGTTCAGTTTTCAGTGGCTTAGGTCACTCTGTATCTGGTGACACTGCGGCTCCACCCTCTTCTCTTGCAAACTCCTCCCTCACTCTCTACCACAGTCCTGGTCATTGGTTTTCTTCCTACTTCTCGTATGATTATTTCAGTGTTCTTCATGGGCAATTCTATCTCTGCTGAGACTTCCAGGTTGGGTGTGCCAGGATTCTTTCTGCCCCTGTCTTGCTGTTGTTCTTAGAAAACTCATGCACCCAGGACTGGACAAATAACTTGTAAGGCCTAGTGCAAAATGAAGACGCAGGGTCCATTGTTCAACAATTTTTTTTTATTGGTGCATTGTAATCATACATCATAGTGAGGTTCGGAGTGACAGAAACACACATGCACTCAGTGTTTGTTGTGTGTTTCCCACCCTGCCCCCTCCCTCTCCTCACACAAAATATTAACATGGATATTGATAACTTCATATATGAACAAATTGATTTATTATTTGTGTAGTTTCCATCATCAGCTCTCCCCTTTCTCCTCCCCATCTCCCTCTCCAGGTCCCCCTCCCCACCCCCCAGTCTCCCCTCATTTATCTGAGGTCCTTCCTCTTTTTTGTTTCCCAGTTTCTCTCCAGCTTCCACATATGAGTGAACACGACACTTCACTTTCTGAGACTGGTTAACCTCACTTAGCATAATATTCTTGAGTTCCACCCATTTTCCTGCAAATGACATCACTGTGTTCTTTCTTATGGTGGAGTAAAGTTCCATTGTGTGTAGATACCATAATTCCATAATCCACTCATCTGTTGACGGACACCTTGGCTGGTCCCATAGTTTGGCTATTGTGAATTGTGCGGCTATAAACATGGATATGTATGTATCCTTACAGTATTCTGACTGAGATCAGTGTGGAGTTTCTCAAAACACTGTTCAACAATTTTTAAGAATTTCAGGATGCAACAGTAGATCTTTAAGTCAAATGTAGTCCCTCTCTAACTGCACAGGTCCCATGTTCATGAAGCTCGTGTTGTATTCAACTCCAGATCTTTAGGGACAGTGTTGTCCAGGTCCATGTTTCTAGTCCAGACCGCTCCTGAGCTCAGACCTTGAATGCTATTCTTGGCAGTGAGCTAACTTCAATACCTCTTGCTTTTGGTAGATTTTGTTTCAATTTGGATGTTTTCACCTACTAGCTGTATGACATTAGGCAAAGCAATCTCTCTGAGTTTCAGTGTCTTGGTGTAAAGTCTGAAGACTAGGTGAAGTTTGTGTGAGTATCAGGGTGGTACGTCAACATAGAGGTTGATAATTGTAGCCTATAAATAATTATAAACTGTCCTCACTCATAAAATATAAAAAGTCACAAAGCAGGTAGCTTGGTAGTTGCTGCCACACCAATATTTTCTGTTTATCCAGTAGTTTGAAAGTCATGCAGTTAGAACAAACAGATAGTAATACTTGCAAGGGGTTTTGCAGCAAATGGGTTATTTTAAAAATATACAATATTGTATTTCAATGTAAGATCAAAGATACATCAGAGAGGGAGCTCAGCAGCAGATTCTCTCAGTCTGGTTCTAGAGCTTGACATCACTTGCTTTGAGCTGATGATGGGCTCTGATCTCGTGTAAACAAGAGAAATTGGATTCATATAGCAAAACCCGAATGTGAGCACCAGGCTTGGTTTGCACACATCTATGAAGAGACTGCTTCTTTGGTGAGTGATGGGTGCATTTCCAACTTTCTACTGAACATCACAGTCAAGATGTTCTGTTGGAGCCTGGAACTCACCATGCCCCATTCAGAACTCAACAGTTCCCTTTCTCTTCAAACCTGCTTCTTTTCTTTAATTTCCTGAGTCAGTTAATGGTACCACCCAAGAACCCTGATCAGTTTTCACTCTGTTCTTGCTTCTTCACCCCAGCAATAGAGACAATAAATACATCTAGAACTCAGGAAGACAATGATGGACAGATATGACTACATAAAAACCCCAAACAGCTCTATATGAAAGTAGGCATCATAAATAAAATAAAAACAAAAATAATAGACCAAGTGAAATATTATTTGTCATATTGGTTTTATTTTTATAGCCCTAGTCCTATAATTATTATGTGATTATTTTTCATCATTATTTAATAGACAGAACTACCACCCAAACTGTCTAAAATGTCTATAAATCAGCAAGAAAAAACAGAAACATAAATGGAAAAATGGACAAAGAAAGACACAAAACAGCGGACTTCTCAAAAAAAAAACCTCAATCCAGTAATAATTAGGCAAATACATCTCAAAATTTTAAGATATAATTTCCACCCATCAGTTTGGTCAAAAAAGGATAGTTTTGGTCAGATGGTGGTGGTAGAAGGGTAGACTCTGAAGGCAATCAGTCAATACTTACAAAGTATTTCTAAACCCAAAATCAATACCTTTGGACTCAGATTCCACACTTAGGTAGCCAGCCCTAAGAAATTCTTGCATATTTGCACAAAGAAGCGTAAAGATGTTTCATTGAAACACTTCCTTAAGAGCAAAGAGGAGGGAAAACCTAAATGTACATATGTGAAGAGTAAGTAAGCAAATTATAGTCTATCTATACTAGAATATTATAGGACTGATTAAAAAAAGAATTAAATGCACTCATAAATTCTATCTTGGAAAATATCTTATCATTGTTAAGTAGCTGATGATACAAATGTTCAATAAAAACACTTGATGAAAAAATTAAGTGAAAAAATAAATTGCTATTTGTGTAAAGTTAAAACAAAGTAAATGTTAATTTCATCATAGTGATGGATGTATAATTGTGTAGAAACAGGTGTGGAAGGCTCCACACACGTGGCCGAGGCTCACCTGTGGGGAGGGGTGTGGCTTGGTGGGAGGTGGACCCTGTTTATGCTACATCCTTCCCCATTTGTGAATTTGTATATAGCAAGAATGAATGGCCGTGTTAATTGTAGTACCTCAAAATATAATAATTTTAATTAAAAAAGCATGACTGAGACATTTTATAATCTCACTTGTGGATCAAAATAATTCATTTTATCTGCTAGTATGCACATGTTTGTGTTTAACCTAAGGCAGAGTTCCTCAAAGTAAGGCTTATAAACTATCTAGATCAGAATCCCTTGGGGTACCTGGAAAAAAAAATACAAGTCCCTCAGGCTCTACTCCCAGCAGATTTAGTTCAATAGATGTGGGATGGTCAAAGGAATTTGCATTTTAAGAAACTCATGATCAGAACTGGAGAACCACTGAAGCAGGGAATTAACTTTTATTTGGGTTTCATAGCCCCTTGGTTGGTTTTAAATTCCTGATTCTTTTTAAGGAGAATAGAAAATAAGGCTAGATTAGCATTTGGCGGGTATTTGGGACGTAGGAAGAGGAGAATGTAATTTAGTAGCTAAATTATCAAAAATGCTGCCCAACCACCTGTGTTTGTGGACGCAGGTGCTGACCTGTCGACACTACCTGAAGCGGCTCCTTTATGCAAATCCACACCTGCCACATTTGCACCAATTCAGAATGTGTGTTCTGCTCTGCTTTCTATTTACAGGTTTTGAGCTCTGCTCATAATTATAGTTGTATTTTTTTTTGTATTCTCCAAGGAGATTTATCTTGTCTAGCCATTACAGATACAAGGATAAACAGCCTTCTGTGATCTAGGTACATATAGCATTTACATATTATAGTTATTTACTTAGCTGTATCTCTCTCAAGACTGTGAGGTCCTTACGGACAGAACTTATTAGCTCTGTAGCTCTGGCAGCCAGCATAACTCCTGTAGATCCATATTAAGTGCTTCGCTGTTTATATACTATTTCTACCATGAAGAATTTTCTTCTTGGTAATTCAATCTGGAAATTACAGCCTGTGAAATGAAATCTTCCCTTCCTTTTTTTTAATTTTTTGTGGTACTGGGGATAGAACCCAGGGGGACATTCTACTTCTGAGCTACACCCCCAGCCCTATTTAATTTTTATTTGGAAACAGAGTCTCACTAAGTTGCTGGCAGCCTCATTAAGTTGCTGAGGCTGGCTTTGAACCTGCGATCCTCCTGTCTCAGCCTCCCAAGTACTGGGATTGCAGGTGTGTGCCACCATGCCCTTCCATTTTTATTTTTCTTGCTTTTTGCCCTTTCCTACAAAGTACACCTTTTGTCATCATGACTTGGATAAATGCATGGAAATGATTTATTAATGCCATTCTTTAGAAGTGAGGCCAGAGAACATTCTAGATTATATAATGTCTACTTTTTCAAGATGCTTTACTTCTATTTCTTTTCACAGTATTATGTACCTGTATCATACCACTTGCTATGTTTTATTAAAACTATTTTTTAAATATCTGTTCAGGTACCTGCTTTCTTTCTTAGGTTGTTGGTTCCTTTAAGCCAGGCAATGGACCCAGTTCTTATGACAGAGATGTTTGGTTAAAAAAATCCCTATGAGACTTTGACATGGCTCTGCAAATAGTTTTAATTTTTATGCTCATTCCTGATAAGGCAACACCTTCTTTTTCTCAAAAATAAAAAATAAAAATCTGCCCCATATCATTAAGGACTTTTTGGGGAAATAAGTATCACTTGATTTAATATAAAGATAAAATATGATTCAAAGAATAACCAGTAAGATAGCTCCAGTAGAACTTACACCTAAGAAAAATAAACACTTCATTAAAAGATTTTCACATCAATTGATCATTTGTTTTTATGCCTAGAAAGAAAGAAAATCGGACTACATGAATGTGAGCTAGCCCACTCCATTTTGAAATTCTGATTTTAATAACTAAAATTTGGTTTTTTCCTGATGATCATAATTTAAGAAAAGTGACTCCTATTGACTGCCCTGTTCTTCTTGTTGTTCTTAACTTTCAATGTAGTTTGTGCCCTTTTCAAAGTCCCTTTAACATTTGAAGATTGAGGGACAGAGAGAAAATCGATTGTCCAAATATTGACCCACTTTACAAAGCTGGAGCCTCCTGACTCTTTGCCTCCTGAAAGCAGATAATCCCCCTTTCTCCACCTGTGACTGCTGCATTGTCCTGAGCGGAAGGCCAGTGATTACGTCTCAGGCCCTGCTGATTTCAGGAAAACGCAGTTCGGAGTCACCTCTGAGGTGACTTGTCCAGTGAGGACAGCTGGCTCACATTTCAGTTTGTACACTGATTATGGGTCTTGAAGTACCAGATGTGCTAAGCATCATACAGCATACTTTTATCTTTATTTATTAGTCTCTCTGAGAATTAATCGTCTTTAGTGATACCAGTCTCTCCATGGTTTTCAGCCCCTTTCAAGCTTTGGCTCTCACCTACCACTCTGGATTGCATCTGATTTTTATGCCAGTGCGTAAGAATTGGTCTGGATGTCCACATCAGTGCGGTGAAGAATACAGCTCCCACCTCTGAAATGCTCCTGGGTTAACCAGGACCACGACACGTTAGACACTTAGAAACACTGTGTTTTATTCCTTGTAACTGACTTCAGTTATGGGGCAGGTGAGAGATGTTTCTTGGTCAAATTAAGACTCCATGTAGGTTGAAGCCTTCATGAATTTTGAAATGTATTTCAGCTATCTGGAAAAGGAGAAACCCCACTAGGACCTTGGTGAGTTCTAGTTGTTAAAACTTAGCTCCTCTGCCACTACTTTCAATGTTTTTCACATACACTGAAATACATTTGGGGAATACTCATCGAACCTTCCAGCGGTGGTAAATAATTAAAGGGTTAGATAAGTACCGTGCTGAGAGAGAAGAGGGCCTGTGTGGGAAGTGCTGTCATTTCTTTTGGACCGCCTGCCTGAGAGGTCTCAACGGCAGAAGTACATCCACTGACTCTCACTAGACTCACCTGGGTGCTTGAAATACCCATCCAGAGCCCCAGGCCAGACCACGTGATTAGACTCATCCTGGCCGCCCCTGCCTCCTCATCTTCCTCCTCCTCCTCCAAAACCATCCAGGCTTCCTCCTCCTGCTGCCTCCTCCTCCTCCCCCTTCTCCTCCGGTGTGAGCCACCATGCCCAGCTAGGTCTGTATTTTCAATACAGGGGATTCTACCTACCTGTGAGTTAGGGAACCACTGCCTTGACTTTAGGATGCTTGGGAATCACAGAGAGAGCTCATTAAAACCTAGACCTAGAAGCCCCACCCTGAGATTCAGAGTCAGTAGAACTGGCTTAGGGCCCAGGAATTTGCATCCTTAATGAGCATCCCAGATAAAACTGCTGCTGGTAGGCCAAGGAAACATACTTTGAGAAACCCTGGGATAACGGTTAACCAGAACTTAGCCCCAAGCACTAATTACTGAGTGGCCATCTGATGAAGGCTGGTTATCAGAAGGGAGTATTTCAGTAGTTGAGGGTAAGACTTGTAATTGCTAGAAGAATCATGCAAAAAGCTGTCTTTCTGATAATGGAATATTAATTTTCACTTTTATTGCTGAAGATAGAACAAGTGTATATAGAAACAGGAATAAAAGTACACAAACTTCCACCTAACAAATGTTGCCTCTTTGTATACAAAACCCAGGGAGAACTTGAGGCTCTTTTTCTTACTTTTTTTCCCTCTCCTTCTCTTCTCCCCAATCATTGCATGATGACTGTTGGAAATCTAGAGGAGATAAATAAATAAACAAATTAGAATCTTCACAATACTGCCCCTGGCACACACAGATAACTCTGTTTAGTTTATCTGTCTGCACCTGGATCTTTCTAATATACAATCAGACCAAGTCTATTTCTTTCAGGGATTCCCAGCTGCTCTTAGGATCGTCTGGACTCCTTAATGTGGCTGAGAGAGGCCACAACCTGGTCCTTGCACATCTTTGTCCCTCATGTGGTTCTAAGTCGAAGTCACCTCCCCCCAAAAAACAAAGCTTAATTTCCCAAAAGTGTTTTTAAACTCTAAACTATTTATGATAGTTTATATTGGGTGGAATTTTTAAATAGTTGTCATGATTTCTGTAATGTTTTAGTAGACTGGTTTTCATAGCAGCATTTCAGGAACTGAAATTCAATTTTACAGTTGTGATTAATCGATGCATTCATTAGTAATATGGTGTAGGGTGAGGAGAGAGGTGACTTTTCCTGGCAGGCATAGTGCTGCGGGGCTGGGAAGTTTCAGGAGAAGATCTCTAATGTCTGAATGATAAGAGGGAGCCAGCTATGAAGAGATCTAGGGGAAGAACATTACACACTCTTTGGTAACAAAATGTAAGGAGTTTTAAATTAATTAATTAATTTATTAATTAATTATTTTTGGTACTGGGGATTGAAGCCAGGGGTATTCTACCTCTGAGCTACACCCCCCAGCCTCTTATTTTTTATTTTGAAACAGAGTTTTGCTAAATTGCTGAGGCTGGCCTCTAACCTGTGATCCTCCTGTCTCAGACTTTCAAGTACTGGGTTTTATACAATGGGTTTTTACACACATGGCAGGGGTTTTTAAAAATAATGTTTATAGCCTTTTACAAATTGTATAGCAATGCATGTTGCTCAGCCCTAGCTGCAAGGGAGGCTCTGGAGGTGGGTAACTGGTAGTTACAGCTCTCGGAGGCCTGACATCCTGGGGCCACCATGGAAGTCCTGGGGTCTAAGGGCTGGAAAGCCTGGAGCTCTGATGTCAAAGGGCAGGAGAAGAGTATGTCTGAGCTCCAGGAGAGACCGAGTCTCCTTTTTATCCCCTTTTTATTGGGGGACCCCAGGCGTCTGGAAGGTGCCAGCCCAGGCTGAAGGTGAATCTTCCCCACCCAGTCCTCTCAGGTGCACACACCATTTCCTCAGGAAACAAGCTCACAGACACACCCCAAAATAATGTTTTCCTAGTTCTCTAAGTAGTCCTTAATCTAGCTGAGGTGATACCAAAAATAATCATCACAGGTACTTTGGATTTAAGATTTAGGGAAGGAGGATTTCTTGTGAATTGCAAATTGTTTTAACTAAAAAAGTAAACTAAAGGATGAGAAAAAATATCTTTAAAGGCTGTTGCAACTATTTGTGGAAAATGATTTGCTATATATTTAGAGAAACTTGACTGGTGTAGTGGCTTATGTCTGTAATCCCAGCTATTCAGGAGGCTTGAGGCAGGTGAATTACAAGTTCTAGGTCAGCCTGGGCAATTTAGTGAGACCCTGTCTCAAAATAAAAAAAAGAGCCAGGCATGGTGGTGCACACCGATAATCCCAGTTCTTGGAGGGCTAAAACAGGAGGATCACAGGTTTGAGTCCAGCGTCGGCAAGTTAGTGAGGCCCTCAGCAGCTTAGTGAGACCCTATTTCAAAATTTAAAAAGGGATGGGGGTGTAGCGTGGTGGTAGAATGCCCCTGGGTTCAACTACCAGGACCAAAAAATAAAAAATAAAATAATAAAATAAAATGGGCTTGGGATGTAGCTCAGTAGTAGAGTGTCCCTGGGTTCAATACCCAGTAACCCCCACCCCCAAAAAGAAGACAGTTAAAGTGACTTTTTGATAACTAAAAAATCACTCCATAATGTGGTAATTCTGAGAAGTGAGTTTTGGCAGATCCTACAAGTTGCTCTCTTCTTAGTGCCACAAGCCATGCTGATTATATTTAGTTCCTTCTGATTGAAAAAAAAAGTCTCTGGCCTTCCCCACCCCCATCTCTGCACATGCCCTGTGCAGATCATCCCCTGGCTTCCTGATCCCTCCCAGATGTCAAGGCTTCTTCCTGTTTCGCACGTTTCCAACCCTCCAGGCTGAGTGTGCGCACTTTTCCTTGTTATGAGATTGCTGGGGGCAAATGCAATAATCCCAGCCATCTGCAATTCAACAAGAAAAGACTTATTTCTTTGAGCTAAAAAGAAACTCAATAAACAGGAATATCATTTGTGTCAAGCAGTGGGAGATCCCAGCCTGCAGTGGTCTCAAACAGGTCTCAGAGTCCCCCTTTGCTGGGGCTGCAGCCTGAATGGTCTGGGGTCTGGCTTCCAGAGTGGGCTGAGAAAGGTCCTCAGAGGCTGGGACACTCGACTCCATCTCCCAAACCCAGAGCTTCTTGCAAGTTTCTTTGGCAGATGGTTTTAGTTTACAAACATGTGATACAAATGTTCTTCCAATGGCCAGCCAGCAAGGAGTCAGCAGGAGGGAAGCAGGCTCAGGGCTAGAACAGAGGCAGCGAACTGGCTGGGACTGGCTGCTGACACTCTTGTCCTGATGAATGAAGATTGAGATTAGAATGTCCAGTCTCTAGCTGCCTGAAACTCTGGCCCTTGTCTTTAAATGTCACTGTGATATGACCTTACTACAGAAGATATATGAGTTTGTCCTCAAAGAGGAAAAGAAGATTCATATGTATGTGAAGAAGCTTACCGTCTAATTGTATTCATGCATATATGTATAATTATATATGTATGTATAATTATATAAGCAAAATAATAATACACATACAATTGTTTGTTGTATATTGGTATTTCCATTAGACGTTAAGCACCTCAAGGCACATCTATTTTTCTTTTGAATTTTTATATACAAAAGGCTTAAGGGCATGTTTGACACCTACTAGATGCTCAATAAATATTTGGTGAATAAACATATTTCAAAGGGCCTCCAGATTTAATATAAAATTCAGTGTATTGTTCAATTCATGTAGTAGAGAACCACTCTAAAAATCAGTGATTTCATTTGTGAGATGCCACAAATTATCAGATGAAAATTTTCAAATATATGCTGCCAATAAATGATAAAATTGTTCTAAAAATAAATTATATGTGTATATTAAAATGTAGGCAGATGTACACTCTATTATATAACATGTGGCCAGTGTTAAACAAAGTTCCTTGAAATGCTTCACTTCTGCTTTTTTAATGGTCCAGACTGGTTTAAAATGGTTAAAAAAAATCTTGAACTGGATATGGTGCCTGGGCAATTTAGCAAGATCTTGTCTCAAAATAAGAAATAAGGAGGGATGGGGTGTAGCTCAGTGGTAAAGAATATTTGGGTTCAGTCCTTAATACCACATACACAAAATCAGATCCTAATAATTTTACCGATTCCTATATACACATTTTCTAAAATATCACCTGAAGCTCAATAAGTATTTGTTGAAAGTATAAAGTATTTTATTTGACAGCTTAGGCAAGTCAGGCACAGCCTGAGGGTATATGAATTTGGTTTCTAGAGGGATGAAGAAATAGTTTTCTTTTCCATGTGGCCATTAAGAATCAAATTACAAACATCATTCTCCTTTCATCCCTGTATTAGTTTTCTGTTGCTGGGTAACAAATAATAAGTTTGGCAGCTTAAAACAACGTCCATTCATTAGCTCATAGTTCTGTTGATCAGAAGTCCTCTATGGTACGACTGGATTCTCTGCTCAGGCCATCACAAGACTGACGTCAAGACACTGTCTGGACTGAGCTTCATCTAGAGACTCTAGGCAAAACATCCACTTCCACGCTCATTCTTTTCATTGGCAGAATTTAGTGGCTGGAAGTTACAGAACTGAAGTCCAAGTTTCTGCTGTCAGCAGGAGGCTGCTCTCAGTCTCTAGAGGTGACCCACATTCCTTGCCACGTGGCCCCCTCCAGCTGCAAGCCAGCAAGAGCACATGAATCCTCATGCTTCAAATCTGTGGCTTCCTCTCTCTCTGATCACCAGACTCAGATTTACAGTGCATATGTGATAAGGTCAGACCCACCTGGATAATCTCCCTTTCTTATGGTCAACTGAATCGGGAACTTAATTACATCTGCAGCATTCTTTTGTTACATCACGTTGCATGATCACTATACTCACAGATTTCTGCCCACACCTGAGGGGACGACATTATACAAGGGCAAGGGTCATTGAGGATCATCTTGGAAATCTGCCTCTCATACTGCCTTATACCAGGGCATTGGGCTGAGCTCAGGTACTGTGAATTGCACACATGTGTCTGATATATGTGTAAGAGAAAATATATGTGCTGTGTGAGAGGTTGGATTCCTCCAATCTCTGAGTTCGGTTCAATTGGCCCATGAAATAATGGTTCAAATGGTACCCACAATGGCACAATTTTAAAACATGAATATACTTTTGTCATCTGGTCTCTTGGATGGTTTCTGTTTCTTCTTTACCCTATACATTGTTCCCCAGTTTAAAACATTTTTATGATTATTAAACCTTTTTTTCCCTTGAGTGCTGCTTCATGTAAGTAGACAGTGCCGCATACTTCTTCTGGTGCACATAGCTGGCTCTAAAGATTGGAAGCCCAAGAACACAAGCACACTCTCTCCTCACGGTGATCACGTTGGAAGCCATGGTGTCCAGAAGTCTTTTACTTATTTCCCATGGAATGAAAGGTAAGTGATTATTCAAGATCCACACAAGGGCTTTGGCTGCAATTGCTTTCCCTGAGATACTATATTCCCACCAGCATATTTGGGGTGATAACTGCCATTAGAGACAGTGGTAAGGGATGAGTTATAATCCTGGAGCTGTGGAATGATAGGTTATCTAGGAAGAGACTTCAGTCCTGTTATTTTTGAGTAGAAAATTGTGTGTTGATAGTGTGGTTTGGAATTTCAGAATGGTGAAATGGAGAGCCTTATCATACAGCCCAAGGACTCTTCGCTTGTGGTCCATGGATCGCCAAGCTTCATGGATGGACTTCAAGGAGGGCCAGGAACCTTTTGAAATTGAATGTTAATTATGAGTTTGTATGTGCATGCTTCTGTTCCACAGAGGGGCTTATGATATCATTGCATCCACTCGTGGGTTGAGTTCACCAAAATGATTAAAAATCACTAGATAATTGCAAGACTTTCTTTTCATGATCAAGGAAATTAATGCCCACAAGGGTGAAATAACTTGGCTGAACTAACTTAATTTAAATTAGTCACAGAACTAATTTTTTTGTTGTTGCATAACCTAGATGAGATTTTTTTTAGGCTCCTGGTGCCCATTCAAACACAGTTACTGTACTTTATCCTGAGCGGGACCTTTAAAGCCACACATGTGTGGCAGTGGCATATTAGCTAAAAACATATTACTTTGGAAGTGGTTTCTTGGCTACATGGTATCCTTTAAAAAAAGTGAACTTAAAGTAGTAGGGAAAAGGAATACTGGGCAGGAGATATGGTTATTTATATGCATATATATATGGATTTAGAGTTAAAATGTAATCAATAGATGTTATAAAACAATTATATGGAGGGCTTGCTTTGTACTAGTATCTGATGATTACTGCTGGAACTGCAATACACATTACTTTTGGGGCAAATACTTTTTTAGCTCAATTGAAGGCAGGAGAAGCTCAGGGAGTAATTATAAATAATGATGACAATAGTAAGAGCATTTGAATGATTATGACGTACCAATCATAGCCATGCCAAATGGTTTACCTAAGTCATCTCATTTCATGTACATTCCATGATTTAGGTGTTAGCAAAGATGAGAAAACTGAGATGCCAAAAGGTGAATTAACTTGCCAAGGTCAGAGTTAGTAAACAGCACAGCAGAATTTCAAACCTTGATGGACTGACAAAAGCTTGTGCTCTAACCAGCTCACTCCCAATAAATTGGAAGGAAATACTGGGTTAGCCAAGTGTTTAAGAGTTAAAAAAATATTAATTATCTTCAAGACACTTTCACAGAGCCCTATCCCTCAAATAAACACATGCAAATTTACCTTTAAGATTTACCTCCACTTAGTCATATATTTTTTCTTTTATCATTTTCCTTTGAGTTCAGGATCAGCTGAATTCACAGGAAAGAAATATTTTTACCAAAGCCTGTTAATGTCAAAAACAACTACATGGATAAGCCCTAGAGACATTAGAAAAGTCAAACACGAGCCCTCGAGGTCAAAGACAGTAGAAGTGGGGTCTTTTTTAGAGCTGAACTAAATGGCTACTCTTAATTTGGTACAAGAAATCTAGGTTTGCCACTTGAACAATATGTGGATTTCCATTTCTTCTTAATGTTTAAATATGACACAGTAAACCCACAGATTAATAAAACACTTTAGACAGTGTGTGTGTGTGTGTGTGTGTGTGTGTGTGTGTGTGTGTGTAAATTTAAAATATGTATAAAAGCCGGGCATAGTGGTGCATGCTTGTAATCCCAGTACTTGGGAGGCTGAGACAGGAGGATTGCAGGTTCAAGGCCAGCTTCAGCAACTTAGTGAAGCCCTCAGCAACTTAGTGAGATCCTGTTTCAAAGAAAAAGTAAAATAGGGCTAGGGGTGTGTGGCTCAAAGGTATAATGCCCCTGGGTTCCATCCCCAATAACACACACACAGGAGGAATGCGGGTTCCAGGTCAGCCTCAGCAACCTACCGAGACCCTGTTTCAAACCACAAAGTAGAAGGGCTGGGGTTGTAGCTAGGAGGTAGAATGCTTCTGGGTTCAATCCCTACTAACACACACACACACACACACACACACACACACACACACACACAATAAAGTGAACAATCCATGAGTATTCTAAAAGTTTGATTCTGGCAACTTTCAGGGAGACTTGAATCTTGAAGTTAGGTCCCCAGATCAGTGTTTGACAGATGCTGATGGCAGAAGATATGCAATAGTGACTTAGATATTTGGTGTGGCTTTACACTTTTGTCCCACTAATAGAAACCACCAGCAGGGACAACCTGTTCTGCTAGTTCATATTCAAAAGTATCACCAGAAAAACTTGGGTGAGCAGCAGTTCCAGTGAATTTACATACCACCAGTAGAAGCCTCATGGGCCCCTATTGTGGGAGGCTTCAAAATACCCATGACAGCTTTCTGAATGTTCCAGAAACATTGTGAAGATCGCTCTGGAGAATGGTGATGATTTATTGGGGCCGACTAGGAATACCAGACCAAGCCCGGCTGTTGAGTATCAGGCAGGGGAAGGTGAAGGGCCTTGCTTCTCGCTGGCCTTCGATTTGCAAACAGTTTTCTTGGGCAGGTCCCTCCTTCCTGGTCCCATCTCCTCATGCCTGGAGTGAAGGAACAGGGCAGGTCAGTGATTGTAATGAAGACTTGGAGAGAAGGAAGGGTTCCTTCACTCCCATAGTTATCAGAACTTCTGGAAGAGAGAAGAATTCTTTTTTTTTTTTACAAACAGTCAAGTCTGGGGATGTAGCTCAGTGGCAAAGCATTTGCCCAGCATGCATGAGGCCCTGGGTTTGATCCTCAACACCACAAAAAAGAAAAATAAGTAAATAAATAAATACAAATATAAATGAAACATTATTGTTATGAAGCAGTCAAAGCTTCCACTGGCTCTACCAAGCCCACACATACAAACAGTCAATCAGTAAAATTTTAAATTGAAAAAAATTAAATATCTTTTTATAATACAAAGTTCATAAAATGTGAGATATTTGTTTCTCAGTAGATGACGTGAATTTTCAAAGATTGAGAACTGGTTCATTAGAGAGTCTGTTCTAGTTCCAAGTTAAGACTTTGGCCAACAGCTGGAGGAAATGAGTTCTTTCTCTTCTTTGAGTCAGTAAATCCAAGAATTTGTGATATATCTCAATATTTATCTTATATCTAATGTGCGTCAGGAACCAACAAGTCTGGAGATACAGTAGCAAATAAAAGAGAACAAAAATCCTTGCCTCAAGGAGCTAACATTCTTGACAAGTATGATAACATGAGTAAGGAGTCCGGTAGGGAATGTGGAGGATGCTGGGAGTCCTGCTCAGGTCCCCTTCCCTGGAGGTCCAGCTGTTGGGAGGGCTGTCACAGCAGACTGCGGTCCACATTCGTGGGAGCCGCCTCACCCTGTGCAAATCCAGTGACTGATTTAGGAGCATGAGGCTCTGGCCTGGTGTCCCTGTCACCAGGGTTTATGCCAAAGTGCCATTTCTAGCTCCAGAGCTCCCCATGGGATTGGCCTAGGCATTCACTGAGATTTTAAAAACATTTTTCCCTTTACCCACTCCTGCTTTTGTCCCTATCCCCACACAGGACTGGGATGAGGCTGATGTGGAGGAGACTAATTGGGAGCCAAGTTTTCTAATGCCCTCACTCCCAGGGTACACAAGTGAAGGTTTGCTCAGGAAGAACACCTTATTTAATTGTGTGTGTGAGTGTGTGTGTATGTGTGTGTGTGTGTGTGTGTGTGTGTGTGTGTGTGTGTGTGTTTATGTAGAGAGAGAGATGGACAGACAATGGGGATTGAACCCAGGGGCTCTCTACCACTGAGCTATATCCCCAGCCCTTTTTATTTTTGAGACAGTCTCACTAAGTTGTCTAGGCTGACCTGAAACTTCTGATCCTCTTGCCTCCAAAGTTGCTGGGATTTCAGGCTTGCACAACCCCACCCAGCTTAAAATAAAATTGCAAAAAAAAAGTTACTTTCAATGTTACATCATAGTTTTAACTTTGTGAAGATGCTTTAAGCAATGTCTTGGAATCAAAATTTATTTTAGATTACATTTCTATCTCATATGATGCAATGAATGCATATAATTTAAGTGTGATAACAATTTAACAAATTACAACACATAGGCATGGTTTGCTTTGCACATATGTGGGCAGTAATAGACACAAATTGTCTATTACTGTCTTCTGGACTGGGGGACTAGCAAGGTTGTTTTTATTTACACCAACAGAATGAGATATCTGCCTTTTAGGAACATCAGAAAGTGAAGAAAACACGTGGCTGAATCTTGAGGAATCACTATAGTAATGCTTACCACAATACTTGCTCTGTTTATTGAAACTTACTAAAGGTAAATCATATATTCTATTGAATATTTACAATAAACCTATCAGGTAAAAAAAATTATTAATTTTACTTAAAAAACAATAAAACTGAAGCTCAAAGACTTCAGTTTTTCCCCAAATCATGGAATAAGATCCCTGGGGATTGAACCCAGGGATGTTCTACCACTAAGCTACATCCCCATCCCTATTTTATCTTTCATCTTGAAAGAGGCTCTTGCTAAGTTACTGTGCACTGGCTTTGAACTTGTGATCCTCTGTCTCAGACTTCCAAGTACTTGGATTATGGGTGTGCACCACTGTATCTGGCCTCTCCATCTTATTTTTTAGGTGTCCAAATATTTATATTTTCATCAGAATTGTGTGTGTGTGTGTGTATTGTTACACAACAGTATTGGGTTCTTGAATTGAATTTGAATTTAAAATGCTTCTTTAAATATGATGCATTGAGCCAGATGTGGTGGCACACACCTGTAATCCCAGTACTTGGGAGGCTCAGACAGGAGGATTGCAGGTTCGAGGCCAGCCTCAGCAACTTAGTGAGACTCTGTTTCAAAACAAAAAATAGAGCTGGGGTTGTAGCTCAGAGGTAGAATGCCCCTGAGTCGAATCCCCAGGTCCACCAAAATAAAGAAAAAATATGCATACCTCTATCTATCTATCTATCTATCTATCTATTTATCATCTATCTATCTTCTATCTACATGTTGAATGCCTAGAGTAGATGGAGATGATGAACTGGGGCACCTGGATTAGACTAAAATTTCATTTGGGGAAAGAATTCATGTATAATAGTTGTTTTTTCATACAAATATATTTGACCAGAGAAGGTCATTTATACTGAGCTACCAGCGTTTTGTGAGAATTTTAAAGAAACTCAGGTTAATTCTGTAGACTGGTTGTTATTCCCTTAAACCATTCTGACCTCCATTCACAGGAAATGCTCCAGAGAATTCTATGTGAAGAAGACTAATTGAAAACTGGTGGCTTAAAAAACCTTTTAAAATGGTCATTATGCATGTTCCAAAACGTATAGAATGTACAATAGTCGACACTAATTTAAACTATGAACTTTGGTGATGATGTGTCGATGTAGGTTCATTGAGTGTAACAAACATACTACTTCGATGTCAGCAGGATGTTGACAGTGGTGGAAGCTAGGCCTGGGGAGACAGAGAATACATAGAAATTATACCTTTAGCTCAATTTTGCTCTGATACTAAAACTCCTCTAAAAACAATGAAATCTAAGCTGGGTGCAGTGGTGCACGCCTGTCAGTACTTGAGAGGCTGAGACAGGAGGATCACAGGTTTGAAACCAGTCTCAGAAACTTAGCAACACCCTGTTTCAAAATTAAAAAAATAAAAAGGGCAGGGGATGTAGCTTGAAGGTAGAATGCCCCTGGGTTCAATTTCCAATATCCTCCCCCACAAAAAAGAAGTCTATTAAAAATAAAAAATTAAAAATGGTGTTAGAGAAGTAAAAATACTGTGTTGACTTGATTCTTTGGACACTCTGACCCTCTGGGAACTCACCGATATTTTGTGCCTCTCTCCTTTACTCTCCACTCTGATGACTCTACACCCCCTTCCCCTGTCATCACTGTGGTTGCTCTCTACAGGAGCCTGCTCTTCTGTGCTATGGGCTATCAGAGTCTCTTCCCCTTTTCACACTCACTGGCCTGAATGGTCTTGCATTTCCCTAGAAGAGGCTCTTGCCTTTGAGGTACTGCAAGTCTAACACCTGTGTGTGCTTCCTGAGTTTCACCCTCTCTACTGGGCTGAATAGTATTCCCACAATACTATGCAGGGAATATTCTGTCCACCTTGATCAGAGTGTGACTTCATTGGGAAATTGGGTCTTTGCCCATGTAATTTATTAAGAAGCAATCATACAAGCCGGGCGTGGTGGCACACGCTTGTAATCCCAGTACTTTGGGAGGCGGAGACCGGAGGATCCGGGTTCGCGGCCAGCCTCAGCTCTCGCTCTCTCTCTCTCTCTCTCTCTCCTTAGTGAGGCCCTCCGCAACCTCGTGAGACCCGGTTTCAAAATAAAGCATAAAAAATAGGGCCGGGGGCGTAGCGCGGAGGTAGAACGCCCCTGCGTTCAATCCCCAGTACCGCAAAAAAAAAAAAAAAAGAAGCAATCATACTAGATTAGGGTGGGTCCTAAATCCAACAGGACTGTTGTCTTTACCAGATGAGGGGAAGAGAGTCACCAACTCAGAGGGAAGAAGCCACAGGAAGATGGAGACAAAGATTGGAGTTATGCTGCCACAAGCCAAGGACGGCCAGCAACCACCAGAAGCCGAGAGGCAAGAAAGACTATTCCTTGGTGCTTCAGAAGCAGGGCCCTGACAACATCTTGAATTTGGACTTTCAGCCTCCAGAACCATGAAAGGATAATTCTGTCATTTAGTCACCTAGTTTGGGGTACTTTGCTGTGATAGCCCTGAGAAACTAATAGAGATTTCAGTAACACAGGAGGGATCCCTTTAGTACTTCATTATCACCATTCCGGGCATCTTCAGCTCATCCTTGAGCGCTTTCATTTCTATCTTCGTTCATCTTCACTGTGTCCTGATATACATTAAAAAAACACACACAGAAAAACAAACTTCCGTTTGGGCTTGCCTTGATAGCCCTTCAATAAACTGGGTCCATTTCCCATTACTAAATGCCTCCTTTACATTGTAATTTTAAATTCTCACATTTGCTCCAAACCCTTAGTAACCATTTACCATCCATGGTATGTCTAGCTCTAACTCTTCTGGCTGCTTGTTCTAGGCTTTCCGTAATTGAGTTTCCTGCAACTTTTTAGACTCCTGTGCTTCCTCTAGCCAGACAATCCTACCTCTAGGCCTTTACTCATGCAATTTCCCTGCTTTTATTTCTGGAACACCTGGAAGCCCTCTGCAGCATCCCTCCTCTCTGTCCCTATGAAGCAGACTCAGCTGTTAAGACCCAACTCACGGGCTCGCTCCTCTGGGCATGTTTTGCCATCTTTCTCCTGAAACACTTGCTTCTTTATTTTCTGAACTCCTTTTATGATTTTAGTCATCACCGCATTTATGTAACTTCGTATTCACTAATGATTTGGTGACCTCTTTTAGCCTTTTTGATTTGATTTTAAGCTGTTTAATACAATAGGCAATGCCTTTATATACTTTATATACCCTCATAGGGCTGAGCACAGTGGTGAGCACACATTAAGATTTATTTAAATTCAAGTTCATAAATTACAGAGCAGTCATGGGATATTTAGCAAACATAGCCAATGATTTCCGTTAGGAGACAATGCGCTTAATCTACTAGAATTCTCTGAGGGGGTCAATAAGCCTGCGGACATAATTTCTTTAACCTTTCAGAGAGCCTTGACAAACTTCCACACCAGAGGTTATTTAAAAATAAAAATGAGTCATGATGAGATTGTGGGGAATGTGTTGTCATGGTTAGGGAACTGGCCTAGGGATCGGAAACAGCCCAAACCGACTCTTCTGGTAACGAATTCCATATGCTCACAACCTTCCGCCCAAAGAAAATAGGGCCCTTCTCTGAAGGGGAAGGTCAGATGGGGGGACCCCAAAATGCTGCACAGTTCAGATTTAGTTAGCATGGAGAGAGGGGGGGAGGGAGGGAGAAAGAGAGAGAGAGAGAGAGAGAGAGAGAGAGAGAGAGAGAGAGAGGTTGCAATGAAATCTTCCTTAGAAGTAGAATGCCAAGTCGAAAGAGAGAAAACTGAAGAAGACACTGGGAGGCTACCTGTCATCAGGGAAATGACAGATGAGCCCGAGGGTTGGTCGTGGTGAGGGAGAGCGTTAGAGGAAAAGGAACACGAGTTCGTTTTAGGAAGTGATGAGTTCTGAGCTCTCTGTTGCCACCAAGCAGGAGAACCAAGACATTCAGTTTCCTTTTCAAATGCTGTTAAGTTATTTGATAAACTTTTATTTAGAAGAAAGGCCACAGGCTGCCTAGGGGAAGAGCTGAAAAGGTAGTGGCTTTCGACCTCTTTCCTGTTGTCCTGAGAGGTTCAGCTCAGCCCCAGAGTTGCAGATCCCTATCAGGGACACAAAGCAGCAACTGTGCAGTCAAGGGACCCGTCTTCTCCTGTGATTGTCTACTGTCACTCTTCCATGAGTTTTGGATTCTCACCTCCTCACTCTAAGAAATAGTAGTATTCCAAGTGTACTCCTATCTGGGAAGGAGGTTAATTTTGACAAAACAGTTGCTCATTATTGAAAAAGTACCCTGGGGAGGAAAAGAGAATGCATAAACAACCTGAAAGCTGTGAATGATCAGAAAGAGAAGGTTTCATTTCTTCATTGATTCCCACCTGAAGAATAAAATAGCATCTAGAACCATGGGGCGGGGGGTGCTGAGACGGGGTACAGGATGACCGGGATCACCAGCCCTGTTGCAAATCCTGCTAAGGGCTGGCAGGCACGACGTGGACGGCCATGGGCCACGTTTTGCAGCTTTTGTAGTTGTGTATTTTATAGCTGCTTATGTCAATCTGGAAACTTATGCAATGAGTAACCACAGAAAATGTAAAAATTTCAACCCCTAGCCTTTCATTCTCTTGTAAAAAAAGGATTTAGACAGACGAGTAGGCGCAGCTAGTCTTATTTTAGGTGGGAACCCATCTGCTGATAAAGCTGAGGTTAGAACAGATGACAGGCAAATCATGATTTTGAATTAAGCAGATAACAGTGACTCCCCTCTTCAGCAACACAGATATATAAAGCAGAAGTCACGCTAGACAGAGCTCCACATAGTGATGCGCAAGGATTCCTTTGAAAGGAGAGAGCAGGACTTTATCTCCTTTATTAAAAAAAAAAGCGCTGCATTTCTTTTTGGGCAACTTAACAACACATTATTAGTATAGACATAAGGACTGAAGGCAGGAAGAAGCCAAATGGAGGGTGGTGAGCTCAGAAGAGGAACTTGCCCTTGGCAGGGCCCTAGGGATAAAGGGGAAGCTGAATCAGGGATTCAGGGAAGCGGGGACCAGAACAAGAGACTGATGGCTGGGATGAGACAGCAATGACTTGACCATCAGGAAGAAAGTCTGTTCTCTCTCAAGGGCCATGGACAGATATTTTAAAAAGGGGCAAAATACTATAAAGAATGAGGAATCTTGCAGTTGAAAAGGATTGCATTAGAAGTCCACCAATTCTTTTTTTTTTTTTTTTGCGGTACCGGGGATTGAACCCAGGGGCGTTCTACCTCCGCGCTACACCCCCGGCCCTATTTTTTTATACTTTATTTTGAAACTGGGTCTCATGAAGTTGCAGAGGGCCTCACTAGGGAGAGAGAGAGAGAGAGAGAGAGAGAGAGAGAGAGAGAGAGAGGGAGAGAGAGAGAGAGAGAGAGAGAGCTGAGGCTGGCCGCGAACCCGGATCCTCCGGTCTCCGCCTCCCAAAGTACTGGGATTACAAGCGTGCGCCACCACACCCGGCCACCAATTCTTAAAAGTAAGAACTATACAATGACTTCTTCAACACAAGGACCATTTGAACATTGTAAAGCAGGTACAAAGTGTAGTCAATGTGCTGTGTCCTGGGGACACCCTGTTGGGTGAGACATGCCACAGCCTTCGTGGACCTTTCCTTCGAAGCCCTTGTAGAAGGGGTGTACGCATGGCCATGCACACAGAAATCCTCCAGCAGTCTCCTCTACACCCTCCCTCCCCGCCGCCCCCAGCATCTTGTATCTCTCACTCCACTTCAGTCCTGCGGTAGAATGGTCAGTATCCGCTGTAGCACAAGTCTCACTGGATTAGGCCTGCTTGTTTTACAGGGAGCTCCTTGAACACATAGATTATATTTTGTAGGATATATATTCATTGGATAGCTAGTTAAATTAATTGAATGAAAGCATATGCTCCAAGAGGATTTGAGACATCATCCAGAAATACCTAAGAGTGACATTCAAAAAACACATACATTCCTATAGAAATGAAAGGTGGAGTTGGGGCAAAGGGAAAACAGATTACAGAATCTAAGATATATCCAGTAGTAAGAAGGAACTGCTAATCTTGAAGGGTGGATGAAAGTTTTCCAGGTAGAGAAGTGAGATTAAAAGAGTTCCTGATGGAATGTCTTGGCATGTGCACGTCTGGCTAATGATGATGCTAGTACCTGCAGGGAGGGCGGGGGTATAGGTGGTACTGAGGAGGCTGGAGATCAGGTGGAGGTTGCTGTACTGTGTAAGGCTCCACAGAATGTGCTATGGGTCAGGATTTCACCTTGAGGGAAACTGGGAGCCACAGAGTGTCATGATTGGTCTATGTTTTAGAAACACCTCCCCAGGAGTACGGTGCAGGACAGATTAGGACAAATTATGGAGCCCGGTCAGTTCCTTCTTTAATCTCAACTCTCCTCAAATCTCATACAATTTCCCCTATGACCTCACCTCTTATTTTCCTATTCAAAAAGGAAAAAGAGACAATTTGGCGTGAACTCTTTTGAATTCTGGCCTACTCTCAGTCAACAAGAGTTGTACCACAACCACCCTGGCCTGTTTCCCTCCTAGTCAGTGAAAGAGCTCTTCTCCTGCCCAAGCCTCATTCATTCATATTTACTCAGCATGTGGCCTCCCCTTTTTCCTGCCTTTCATTCCTTCTCTGTTCTGGTTTCTCCTGAACCAATAAGGCATGCCCTTCCTCCACCCTAGGTATCCCTAGAATTTTTTTCCCCTCCTTCTTTCTTCCACAATGAAGTTGCTGGAGATTTTCTACATTCACAATCTTTATTTCTTCCCAAGTCACTTCTCAACCAATTTCAATCTGGATTTGATCCCGAATTGCTCTTGCCAAGATTCCACTGACCTCCAAGTCGCTCGTCTAAAGAATACTTCCATTCTTATCTTATTTGACATGACCATGACATTTGAAGCAGCCAACTACTCCATTTTTGAAACTCTCTTACTTTGTTTCCTCTTGCCTTTGTCATCTATATAGAAAATATAATTACATCCTTAGCTTTTTGCAGGCTTAGACTCCCATACTTGTCTCTTCAATGTTCACATTTTCCAAAAATACTTATCTGGACCCCAGGGAAAAGAGGATTACAAGGACATATTTGGTCATCATTAGCACATGGATCAACATGAAACTACCATTGAGATTATGTTCATTAAGAAAATAAAAGACTGATAATAGATTCCTAGGGAATATTAATATGTATGAAGCTGGGAATAGAAATTAGATAAGACAAAAGGTTCTATTCAAGGAGCCGATGGATGAGAGAGAGAAGCATTGGGAAAACAATGGAAAAAATTTTTTTTTTGTGAGGTGCCGGGGATGGAACCCAGGGGCTACACCCGCTACACCGATCTCACTAAGTTGTGGAGGGCCTCACAAGTTGCTGAGGCTGGCCGTGAACCTGTGATCCTTCTGTCTCAGCCTCCCAAGGACTGGTATTATAAGCATGCACCACCACGCTCAGCTGCAATGCAAGAATTTCAAGAGGGAAGTGGCCTCTGTCCTGTATGAAGGTCAAATAGGGGAACACATAAAGAGTGTACTGGATTGGAAATTAGGATGGCAGTGCGACCTTAGAGGGGACAATTTCAATGGAGTAGTGAAGAAGAACAGAGGCCCACTTACATCACTTACATGGTTTACTGAAAGAATGTGAGGTTAACAAATAGAGACATTAAATTTATACTTTATTTTTAAAATTTAGGGGAGAGAGAGAGAGAGAGAGAGAGAGATAGAGAGAGAGAGAGAGAGAGAAGCTTGAAGAGGTCCTCATCTTAGTCTGCTCCTGCTACTATAACAAAATACCTTGGACTGGGTAATATATATGAGTGCATGTATGCCACTGTCAACATGATTTACATTATGATTGAGACTATAATGCACCAATAAAAGCACATTAATAAAAAAATCCAGAAATTTATTTCTCATACTTCTGGGCCTGGAAGTTTGAGATCAAGGTACTGGCACTGGTGTCTGGTGAAGGCTACTTTCTGCTTCCAAGATGGCGCCTTGTCCATCAATACGTGGCAGAAAGGGCCAATGCTGTGTCCTCCCATAGTGGAAGAGATGATAGGGCAAAAGGGACAAATGCTATGTGAAGCCCCTTTTTATGGGCAGTAATCCTATTCACGATGGTGAAGCTCTCGTGACCTCATCGCTTCTGAAAGGCCTCTTCACACCGTCACATTGGTGTTTGTTTCCACATACACCTTTTGGGGAGCACTGGACCATTGCAGTCCCTTACAGTGGTAGAGATCTGAGCTTATAAGGTGAGAAGTACCCTTACAACAAATAAAATGAAGTGTTAGTTTACACAGAGATTATTCTTTTTTTTGTATTTTTCTTTTTTTATATATTTTTCTTGGTGCATTGTAGTCTCACATCATCATATAGTTCAGATTGATAGATTCATTAAAGAATTATTTACCTGGATTAAAGCGATAACATTACAGGATTTGTCGTTGATGGGTATGATATTGCTGGCTTATAGCAATATTTTCTTAGAGTCGGGAGGCTTCGGGTACTCAAATTATCAATGCAACATGATAATATAAAATCTAAAACAACTTGTAATGTTGACATAATAGAAAGGAACAGGGAACTGACATCTGGAGACTGGATCTGTCACCAACCAACCTTTAACCTCTGCAGGTCTCTGTTTCATCATTTCAAGTTGAGGGGATTGACCAAGATGATTTAGTCATCCCTAGGTATTTCCAGGGTTCCATTAAACTCCAGTAACTCCAACAGTGTTCTCAAACTAGACTTTTCTCATTCTGAGGACTATTAATCTATTCTCCTGGGTCATTGAGTTCCCAGTAAAAAAATGATAAATTTTATATTTTCATTTTAATAATAAAAAGAAGTAAATTTTGGATCATTTGGATGATGAAGCCATGCCTGCATATTTTAGCACCTGCATGTATTTTTATATTTATAAATGGACATCAAGGTTGGCCTTTTTATCCTCGTTAAGGACTTCAAATAAATTTTAATATTGGAATGCTTCTCTAGCTAACTACAATCGTTTGTTCCATTTTCAAACCGATAACCTATGTCTCGTGTCTACCATTGAATTATGTTGAATTATTTCATTTAACTTAATAACAAAGCGTCACCTTTACATTATTAGTTTTTGATTAAAAGACTTTCTATAGTGACCTAACACACCGATACTTTGATGAGGCAACATGGAAATGTCATGGTGCATCAGAGTGGCCTAGAGGCTGGGAGAACGGAGCAGAGGTAGAACTTACCCCAATGTGAGGTATGCAGGCCAAGGGAAGGGAAAAGGGGAGCCCAGCGCCCTGAAGAAACAAAGGCTTTGTGGGAATTTGGATGGAAAAATATGACAGGAAAATGGAACCATCACAGCACAAGCATTGCTAGAGGTGTGTGGACGGTCAAAGAACTGCTGGCATTTGCAATCAGTACCCTCTCCACACCGAGTGAGAAAACTACATTTCAACAAAGCCACCTCACTGTCCACATTAAATTGCTCTATTTGAATTTTTTTGTTTGTGGTTTATACTTAATTTTTAATTTTATTTTGATTTCACAGTTGTGTACAAGTTATAGGTATACACAGTTTATTTCTGGATTTATGTTTAACTGATATTTAAGTAATATTTCATTTAAATAATTTAGGTTATTTACCTTATTAGGTTAGGTAATAATTTAGGTTGTTTATCCTATGTTCTTTTTCCTTTAAAAGATGTCCATACCTAGCTGAATGTAGTGGGGCATACCTGTAATCCCAGTACTTGGGAGGCTGAGACAGGAGGATTACAGGTTCAAGGTCAGCCTCAGCAATCTAGTGAGGACTTCAGCAACTTAGTGAGACCCTGTTTCAAAATTTAAAAAAAATAGGGCTGGGGTGTAGCTCAGAGGTAGAATGCCACTGAGTTTAATCCTCAGTACCACCCCCAAAGATAAAAAGAAAATGTCTGTACCTAAGGTTTGAGAACTTGGCATTGATTATAGAGCTCTATATACCCATAAATCCCTCCCAGTGAGGCGGCGCTGATAGCTGGGCATCGATGCTGAGGACGCATGAAAGCTTAATAGCAGTGGGTATTTATGGACATGACCAGGCTCACATCCTCACACCAGGGAAAAGCTATGGACAAAAGTAGCATCAGATCTCAAAATCACTTTGCTGAACTGCTTGGAGGAATCGAAAAGCATGGGATAGTTGATGGTGATGTAGAGCAAGGAGAAAAAGCAATCATATAAATACAATACTGTGTTTGTGTATAAAGTACACGTCCTTTATCCTCAGTTTCACTAGCCATGGGTTCAGTTACTGAGTGTCAACTGCAATATGAAAATATTACACGGATAATTCTAGAAATAGGCAATTCATAAGTTTTTTTTTTTTTTTTTGCAGTACCGGGGATGGAACCCAGGGGCGTT
>PVJS01007677.1:16085-55407 GCA_004027185.1 Glis glis | reverse complement strand
GACCCGGTTTCAAAATAAAGCATAAAAAATAGGGCCGGGGGCGTAGCGCGGAGGTAGAACGCCCCTGCGTTCAATCCCTGGTACCGGAAAACAAAATAAATAAATAAAAAAAAAAATAAAACCATGGGAATGGTTTTGATCAGAGGATAGAAGAAAGGCAGATAGCAGAATTTGAGATTCTCCAATGTTGAGTGGCCTGGTAAAGGAAGAATAGAGTATGGAAGCCAAGAAAGAATAGGTGATTATTAAGGCACAGAGCCCCAGAAGAAAACATTGACGAGGGAACGATGCAGCTTGTCAAATGCTGCTGAGGATTCAAGTGGGAAGACACTGGAGGATTGCCAGGCCGAGACTAGATGTCAGTCATTGGTGAACTTGAGAAGGAGCCCTTGGGTGGTGTGGTGCGGATGAAAATCTGGTTTGAGTGGGTTGATGGAGTTGGGAAGAAGGAGAAAGGAGGTCTAGACAACCTTTTTGAAGAGCGTTAAAGTAAGGAAAGTGTAGCAATAGAGGAGCTGAGTAGTCATGGGAAGATTTCTAGAAGTGAATTATATGAAGGCATGTTTGCCTGTTACTGGCAACAATCAGATAAAGGAGAACAAATTGAAGTTGTGAAAGATCAGTTATATACTATCAGGAAAATGGACAGTTCATTCAATGTAATAGGGAAAAGAATGGAGTTCGTGAGCACAAATGCAGATGGGCTGGTAAAATGGGTGGAAAGATGAGGTAGTTCCCGTTTGGTTTTAGCTAGGAACAGCCTAACTCAACCAACACTTATTTGTGGTACAATTTCCCATTAGGAAGAAAGAATTCAACGAAGAAGATTCACATGGACAAATTTATGCTTAGCTTGGTTTTGTATTTTGTATATTTTATGATCAAATTTGACCTTTATTATATTTAGCATAATAATTATAATATCATCTTTATAATACTAAGTTCTAGTAATAAACATTTCATGCTGCTTATTATGTGCCCGCCACAGTTCTAAGAGCTTTCATATTTGCTATCCAGGGTTACAGTAACCTCGTATCCAGGTTCTATTATGATCCCATTGTATAAATGAGGAAGGAAGCACAGAAAGACAGAAAGACATGCTACACCATCTTTCATTTAAATAGGTATGAAAGCATGCATCACTAAGTCTTTGTGATAATTGAGTTTATTTGCAAAAATATTAATAGTGGACAAAACTGTTTCTCATCCTTGTTTTACTTCAAAGTTAGGTATAAACAATATTTATTTATTTATTTATTTATTTATTTATTTTGCGGTACCGGGGATTGAACCCAGGGGCGTTCTACCTCCGCGCTACACCCCCGGCCCTATTTTTTTTATGCTTTATTTTTGAAACCGGGTCTCACGAAGTTTCGGAGGGCCTCACTAAGGAGAGAGAGAGAGAGAGAGAGAGAGAGAGAGGAGAGAGGAGAGATCGATCTATCGATCGATCGATCGATCGTGCGAGCGCGCATGCACGCTGAGGTTGGCCGCGAACCTGGATCCTACGGTCTCCGCCTCCCAAAGTACTGGGATTACAAGCGTGCGCCACCAAGCCCGGCTATAAACAATATTTAAAGATATATTTTAAAAGATAGAGATAAATAAAAGTATAATGTTTATGAAAATATCTGTGAGTCCTTACTGACAGAACTCCCAGGTGTTGTTAAAATGATGTCTAAGCCGGCTGTGGTGGTGCATACCTGTAATTCCCAGTATTCGAGAGGCTGAGACAGAAAGATCACAGGTTCAAGGCTGGCCTCTGCAACTTAGTGAGAACCTGTTTCAAAAATAAATAAATAAATGAATAAATAAAAAGGGCTGGAGGTGTAGTTCTGAGGCAGAATGCCCCTGGGTTTAATCCCTACTGCCAAAACGAAAACAACAACAACAAAAACTTTACATTTATAATGGAAGAAAATGTTAAATTTTAATAAGAAGTTAGAGTAAATAGAGACTTTATTTTTTCTCCACCCAAGGTCATGAGTCCCCTAAATTCTATGAACATACTCCTTAGATAGCCATGGACTCCAGCTTCAAATATCTTTACCCAAGGACTTGGATAAATTCAAGCTAAACATTTTTGGCAACAATGATTTACTGCAGGTGCTTAGTAGGTCACTTAGCCCCACACATCAGGAGGCACTATCACCGCAGCATCTACCAGGCAAGACTTGGGCAAGAGCGGGAGCTTGTGGTGCAGGGGCCTGGGTGTGTAATGTGAGTGCCTGGTGTTTTTCATGGCTCATGATTTAAACCATTTTTGAGGCTTTTGACCCTGATGCACTATGGAAGAAGATTCGGAATTCACAGACACTGGATTTCCTTGCCTATATCAAGCTGAAACAAGCCGGAAATCTAAAAATGATTTATTTAAAAGAAAATGCCACTTTGTATTTTTAAGACACACAAGAAGAAAAAGAAAAAAAAACCCTAAGAGGCATTAGGAAAAAAAAAGATGTGCTAGCTCTGACAATCCTGTCTGATGACAGTGAGCTACAGTCTTTTAAGTATTTAAAATGAATGGCTTGTCTAATTTTTTCTCTTCGTTTACATTTCTTTCCTCCCAACTCTCTTATTTCTCCCCCACTGTCGTATATCATACTTTTAAACCTCCGTCTTATTTTTGCGAATTCCATAGTCTTATTTGTCTTAACGTGGCCAAGCCTGTTCTGATTTAACACTTTGTCTTACATTTTATTGTTTTTTTTTTCTCCCCTCTCCTGTCTTGTTTCTTAGTTTGGACATGACTTTTAAATATATTCTTATTCAATAGTTGACTATTTTAGGAGTGATCTGTGCGATAAAAGTGTACTGGTTGAAAATGACACGTCAAGAGACTTCAAGAAGCTATTCTAGGTGCAGGTGGTAATTGTGGATACTACGGTACTTTCTCCTGATATGAGTATCACGTTTTCTAGGCTTGGTATCTCTTCTAGTAACTCAATACTTTTCATTATATTATTTTGTGGTTCTGGGAAGAAGTCAGGGCTTCCCGTATGCGAGGCAAGTGCTTCCCCTGAGCAACACCCCCAGCCCTTGATACTTTAAAAATATTCAAGTTATATTTGAGTAATTAAAATGGCAGAGGTTCAACTTTTATAATATCACCACAAGGAGAAAGTATATAGCTGATAATATGTTTATTAATAATATTGATGTTATTTAATTTTAGTAACAATTTGAATATAATATTAAACATATCAAGAATTTAATACTCTTCTCTCATTTAAGAAGTATTTAAGGCAGCATACAATGAAAGACATACAATGTAACCACTGAAATAAGGGACACACCTGTAAGTCACATTCGTTCATTTATTCACTAGACATTTACTATATTCCCTTTAATTCCAGGGATATGATAATAATGATAGGCCTGGTCCCCGCCCTTAAGATGCTTACAGTCTAATGGAGGAGACTGACAATCACTTGACACTACAAAGTGTCAAAGTGCTCTAATAGGGGATGTGTAGGAAGAACCAATTGGAAGAAATCTGGAGGCCCAAAAGGCTTTCTCTCTGCTGAGAGCCAGTAATGCCAATTTGTTAGTGATCATGTATCTCAAGAGTACTTGGGAGCTTGTCATGTCATATAAAGGTAATATACAACAGTTTTAATAATATAATTATTAGATAATAATAGCAACCAGCCAGTAAAGGCTGGCTGTTGGTAGCCATGATAGCATACCATCAATCCCTTTGTATCTATTTTAATGAACTTATCACCTTATTTCTTGATATAACAGATGAAGTACTAAAAATTACCAAAGCTGTCTACCTAAACAAAATCATCAGGCATTTGGGACTTATAAAAAACAAAAATTCTCCTTTTAATGTGAAAATTAGATATTTGCTTCAATAGATGAATTAAATACCTACCTTATTAATTTTTACATTAACTGTAGATCAAACAATTAAATTGACTTGTGTTCTTTTTTAGCATGTTGAGTTTCTAGACCCCTATGACATAAAGGAGAATTTTTTCCTTACTCAAAAAATTATATTGTTGCTACCATGGCAGTTTTCACTGGTTTTTCAAAAATCCTTGTACTTTTTCTTTTAAAATTACTAAATATGTTCTGTAATGCTTGTCACACATTAGTGTCAATGAATCTAAGCTATGTTTAAGTTATCCACTGGCATCTAGTAATTATCCAGAACCATGAAATGCAAGGCAGTATCTTCTGATGTGTAAAATTTCAATCCTGAAGAGAATTTCTTAATTTAAAACACATCTTTAGACAGTTTTAATTTAAACTTTTTGAATTAAAAATTATAGATAGTTTCCTTAATTAAAGTTCCCCTTTTGGTCAATAGTTTACTATGGTCCTGTCTCAAAACATATTATAAATTATCAAAGAGATGGCGTAAGTATTATCAGGGCAAGTTTAAAGTAATTTTTTAAAGTTCTTTCGTTTTCTAAGCAAAATTTTCCATTGTATAAAGATACTAGAGTCTCTATAAATGGTGATCAACTATATTTATTTAAAGGAGTTATTCAGACAAAAGTATTTCATACAGAATTTCTCTTATTATTTTTGAAAAAACATTTACTCCTCCTGCATAATGAAAGGACACTGAAATAGCTTTTTATTTAATCATGAGAACTTTTTTAGCTAAATTTTATTTTCAGTCCTGTTTTGGACTAGCATTAAAAAACCCAAACACCCTAACCTGAGAACTGTGTTGGTATCAGACACAAACTATGTGGATTCTGATACCTTTTCATCACTTGTACACTAGGAATTCTATTTTTTAAATGATATCCTGCCAGCTTTTTCACAATCCATTAATTCCTGGATCAACATCAGAAGGAATGTCAGAGCAGAGTGAAATTCTTGTAAGACACAGATGTCAGGATCAAAAGTCAGAGACATTCTCTGAGCAGCAGGGAAGCAAGCTTGTTAGACTTTAATCGGAACAATTAGTATCTGCCATGTGACAGTCTCTCTGCTCTGCCTTATATTTCTGTTAAGTTCCAGGCATGCTGAAAAGACAAAGTCTTCTTCCAAGTTTGATGGAAAATTTCGTGAGCTTTTGGTCTCATTATCTTTGGCCACGATTCTTAAGTTTTGTTGATCCTCTCCAAATGTCCTTAAATGGTAAATTGTTAATGTACTTAAGTAAACTAGGGCCCAGTTTATTATAGAGACAAATTTTCATCTTCTCTGAGAGCATGTAATACAAAGTGACTTGCTTTATGGATGTTTGTGATCGTTAGTACTCCAGAGGTTTATCCAGCAATTTTTTCTCTCACGGAGTGAGAGCTTTTATGGTTGGTCCCAGATTGCTCCAGTGGATGCTCGATAAATGTGAATCATTGATGAAGGAAAAAGTAATTAAAATTGGATGGTGGTATTTTAGTTAAAAGAATTTCTTTGAAATCAGCTATTATATTTTTGCTTGTGTCTTTACTAAACCAAAATAACCCCTTTTGAAAAAAGCAAAAAAAAAATCAACCAGTTGTTTTTACTATATGCTGTCAGTACACTAGTTTAATTTATTTTCCTCCCAGTAATGTTATTTTGATTTTTTTACTCATCTCTTTTGTAGAAAATTTGTAACAATTCCCTTATTCACATGTCAGCTTTGGGAGAAAACAGAAATATAATGAACTATAGGTTAGGAAACATTTCTAGCAACCAGGCATGGTGGCACACACTTGTAGTCCTAGCTACTTGAGAGATTGAGGAAGGAGGATCATTTGAGCCCAGGAGTTTGAGACCATCTTGGGCATCATTGTGAGAACCTTTCCCCTACCCTCAAAAGCCACAAAAGGCCAACCAAATGAACAAAACCATTTCTGGAAATGAGGAATGTTTCTTTAAGGTGGGAACAGTGATGAAAATATTTGAGAAGACCTAGGCACCAAAATTATCCCTGTTATGATAGGATCAACCAATTCACTATTGGTACAAAAAGGCTACTATAATTGGCCAGTGGTAGCTATAAGAAACAAACCTCCAAAACCATGGGAGACAATATGAATGAAAAAACAGACAAGGATAGTAGAGGGGAGAGCAGGAGCATGCCAGTAGAAACAGGGCAGGAATTTTAAGCAGTGTGAAGGCTGGCAGATGGTAGACACTTTAGAAGCAGAGGTATAGCCTCCTGCTCTCTCCACGTGTCCCCAAATGATGAAATTATATTTTGATATTGCCTGCTGATGTTTTCTCAATATTATTAAAATGTGAAAAAGAATTAGAATTTTAGAATTCTAAAATATTTAGAATTAAAAATATTTTATTGTTCTATACTATTAAGTAAAAATATATACTTGCTAGCCAAAATATTGACTCCAAGACAAATGGTGTGGTCACATTTTTCAACTAAAATTGTTGAATTCTGAATCTACTATAGAAAATGTTATAGTTAATGGAAAAACACTAGCTGAAATGGTAGTGGTAGAGTGAACAGTGATTAACTCCATGAAAACCCTTACATATAGACTTTAGAAATAGAGGCAGATTATTGAATAGCTTTGTAGAATGGAGAATAATAAAATGTCCCTCAGTAGTATCTAAGGGTCTTGTTAATGTTTATTTTGATGTGATGATGCAAAGGATCAAGCCGTATGCATCATGAAATAATTGTACATGCATCATGTCCATTAGTTCTGATAACAGCAGTGAAGAGTAGACATAGCTCAATGTTAGAGATGATTACATAGGCTCAAAGTAATTAAGTAAGAGAGGATGCTTCATCTGTAAGTGCTGAGGCCAATATTGGAAAGAGACTGCATGCTCTTTCCATTGCATAATCACTTTCTTAAATAATCCATATGTGGATGAAATGGCAGAATGACAACCAGATATTGTACTCCTTCCCGTGATTTAGAGTTGTGGCTGCAAAGCAATTACATAGTTAGGACCACATTTCCCAGCCCCCTCTTGTATCTCAGTACCATATAATTAATTCACATCCGTGGAATGTGAATGGATGTTACGTGTACTTCTGCTCCAAAGTGATTAAGAAGCCAGAGTGTTTTCCCTATAGACTTGGGATACCTTGTGGGCATCTTGAGAGCTTTGTATTGAAGATGGCAGAACCACAATGTGGAAGGTGCCTGGATCTCAGCATCACCATGTAGAAGGCTGCTTATCACACACCCACAGTGGATTAAATATGAGTGAGATATAAATTTCTCTGATGTTAAAACACTGAAACTGAGTTTTCTGTTAGATCAACTAATTATCATCTTACCAAATGAACTAAATATAAAATTATTTTAGAAGAGTCTTCTTGAGAGATAGGGAACAATATAGGGAACTTAGGAAGATAAGCATTGAGCATAATTACAACATAAAAGTTGAGGGCACATAAAGGCTTCAGCACCAATTATGTGGAAAATCTAGGTTCTCAAATCACTGTTTCCTCTAGTGGTACCAGATGACAGACATAATTTAAGAATTTGGTTTGCATGATTGTTGAAAGTATGGATACACAAACGAGAAAAATCTGGCCCTGAATCTGGTTCCAAGTTTTACTATCTATGTGACCTTTACATAATTCAATTAATGTCTGTGAGTATATTTCCAAAAAGTAGGGATAAAAATGGCTACCTTGTATGGTTATTTTAGGATTAGATAAAATAATTACTAAAGCAACTAGCACAATATCTGTTACAGTATACATATGATAATTGCAGTTATCACTATTACTATCTATATTTATTAACAAGTATATTTAGCATTGGCAGAAGAGAAATAGATTAGTATGTCTAGTTATATAATGAAGTCTAAACTCTTCCAACACATTTTTAAAAAAGAATCAATACTTGTGCTCAGAAGGAAATATCACAATTTACCCTGAATGTAAAATGCTTTCAGAAAATTTGTCTTCAAATAGGACAATATTTAAAAACATATCTTTAGACATATGAGTAAGCCACTTTCTTTTATTGCACTCTGTGACATAATTTATATTTGATTTCTGCCCCAATTCCTGACACAGAGCTTGCAGTTTCCTCAGTGAGAGAGGTGATAGGCATATCTTTTGTTATAGTACTTGGTCAGTCCCAGGTTCCTGACACATAAATTTCTAAGACCCTTGTAGTGAGAAGAGTGTCTTTTGGATGCTAATACATGACTTGTGGATGAGTACTGGTCACCAGAAAGGCAAGGCATGACTAGAAGGTTGGAACTTTCAGTTATACTCCTCACCCTGACTTCTGGGAAGGAGAGGTGCTGGAGATTGACTTAATCATCAACGAACAATGACTTAATTAATCATGCCTACATAATGAAGTCTCTATAATAACCCTAAACTATGGGATTGGAGAACTTCTGGGCTGGTGAACACATAAAGGTGCTGGAAGGGTGATGCCCTGGAGGGCACCTAGACATTTTGCACCCCTCCCCCATACCTTGTCCTATGCATCTCTTCCATTTGGGTGTTACTGAGTTGTATCCTTTATAATAAACTGATAATAGTAAGTAAAATACTTCCCTGAGTTCTGTGAACCATTATAGCAAATTATGCAACTTCAAGAGGGAATCATGGGATCCCTAGGTTTGTTGCCAGGTTGGATAGAAGTGTAGGTAACCTGGGGAGCCATTACTTGTGACTAGTGTCAGAAATGAGGGGCAGTTCTATAGGACAAACCTTCAAATTGTTGGGTTTGCATTAACTTCAGGTAGTTAGTGTCAGATTTGAGTTCACCTGTAGGACACCCAGTTGTTGTCCAGTTGGAGAATTGGTTGGTGTGGGGAAGCCCCATATATATTTGGTGTCAAAAGTGTGAGTAGAGAAATAATATCTTTTCCTTTATACTCTCATCATTATTTGTTGTAGGGAAGATGAAGGTGAATGGAATAAAGGAAAGAAGAAAAGCATGATTTAGGGAAGCCTCCCCTCCAACAGGAACAGAAAATAGAAACCTTTCAGGCTCTTTGATGGAGGCTAGGATAAAAAAGGTGAAAGAGGGAATAAGAAAGACAGACTCAAAAATCACAACAGCCTTAGTGTAAAAATCTGGGATGAGAAGAGAAGGAGAAGGGGGCATTAATCTTCTTAGTCTAGTATCCATTTTGAAACATCAGTGTTGTGAGAGTCAATGATAATACCTGTTAAAATTACCTAGGTGCCTTTTGTTTTCTATTTTCTCTCTAGCATCCATATATGAAAGAAAGCATGTGATCCTTGACTTTCTGAAACTGGCTAATCTTGCAGTATAATATTCTCTAGCGTCACCCATTTTCCTACAAATGGCATAATTTTTTGGGAAGGGGGAAAAGAGAAATACACCAAGTGATGTGTTCATGTATGTTTGTATCACTCTGAATCTTCCTATGATATATAATTACAAGGCACCAATAAAAGTATAAAAATTATTTAGGTGCCCAGTAAATGTTAATTATTATTAATATTTATTTAACAGTATTGTTGAGCATATTTTCCAGGCATTAGGTTCAGGGAGGTTAGAAAACATAATTGTTCCTAACTTTTATGGAACTAGTAATTTAGTAGAGGTCATTATACAAGTGAACACAGCTAAATAGATACTAGAAATGGTGATACATGTTATGAAGATAAAGAATTGGATGCTATGAAAGAAAAACCAAGAGGTCCTAATTTAAACTATGAGTTCTTTTGTCAAAAGTAATCTTTTATTTGAGACTTAAATGGTAAGTTAGGAGTAGGGAAAGAAGAATCCTGATTAGTAGGTCAAATTATATATCTCAGTAGAACTTCATCTGCCAAAATTTTACATTAAGCTCATGAGTAAAGTTTCTGTTTAGGACAAAGAGCTACCATTAGAGATAAAGATCCAAGGTTTCCTGGAGAAAACTGTAATCACTATAATAATTGAATTTTAGCTCTTAAAGGGTTATTAGAGACAATTTAGTCACTATTGATCAACTTCCAGATGAGACATAGGGAGATAACATTATTGCCAAAGATTCCACAGTGGTGGAACCAGAACTAACCTGGTTAGAAGAACCAGGACTAACCTCCATAATTTCCAATCTACTCTTGACTATACTCTAATTCATTCCCCTTTTCTTCCATTGGGAATTCTTGCAGGAGACTGCTGGCTTTGACTTCTCCCTCTCCAGAAACATGTATGTTGTAAATCTTTATTCCAAATGCTTGACTAGAAGGTGAGGCCTGAGGGAATTTGTAAAAGCCCTAGATAATCCACAGTGTAGTGACTTTTTTCTTATTCTCAAAGTGCACAGTTATAGCAAGGGAGGAGATAGGTGCCAAAAGCAAAAAGACTCAATGGGCTGCAGAATGAGATTTTCTCTTGTGCTGGTGGCAGCTGCTTCAGTTTAGTTAGGGAACACCTAATAATGCTCAGTAAATATACATGAAAAGATTCTAGAATCCACGTTGGAACATTTATCAAAAAAACTTTAATGTTCAGAGCTTTTGACGTATCTATTATACATCTAGGGATTTGTTCTATAAAAACAACAAGAAATGAAGGAGATGTTATATGCAAAAATACCCATCACAGCATCATTTAAACTATCAAAATTATGAAACAAATATCCATCACTAAGGGAAAGATTAAATAAATTATGGTACATACATATGATAGGTTTGTGTAGCCATTAAAATAATGCTTATGGAGCTATTTTAATGATACATAGAAGGCTTACAATATAATATTAACCAAAAAGTAAAATTATAGAACCATAAAAACACGGTTGCACATTTTTATTCTGCGCAGGGACGGCACCCATTTGTATTTGTCTTTTCATCTATATCATGCTTGACCCAATGCTTAGTTAGCATGTGGTAGGAGCTCAACAAACATGTGTTTAATGGATGACTTAATAAATAATGTTTTGGCCCTAGTAAAAATTTTATAACTTAAAAAAATTTATGTTAATCTACAGATTCTTCTTTCCACCTTCCTGTTTCCATTCTTTCAGTTTATATATTGAACAATCCAGTTCATTTGACCTATAGAGTTTCCCACAGTCTGAATTTTGCGAATCACTTTCAGAGTTTAGTTCACTCTGTTTCTCTGTTGTCTGTATTTGCATACATGTAAGTTGGGTATTAATCCAGAGGCTCTATCACAGTCAGGTTCTAATGTTTTGGCAAAATTATTAGTGGCAGTGTATTTGTTTTTTTCATGAGGAGACTCCTGAGTCTGCTTGTCTCTCTGTTTGTGATGTTAGCATCTGTAATGATCAACGCCCAAATCCATTATCATTGTGCTTTGCGAAATGGGTCAAATAATTTGTTTGTTATTTAATTGTGAGCTTTCATAAAGTGGTATTTCCCTCCCTTTACTATTTGGTTACCTAGTGGTGAGGGGAGATAAATCCTGAATTCTTTTCTTTTATTTACCAAATTTTAATGGTTTAATTCTCTATCATCTTAAACTTATAGATTTAAACATATTTGATAAGTCTCAATCTATTGCAGTAAATATTTATTTTTATTTGTTTTTGGTATTGAGAATTGAATACTAGGGCATTCTACCTCCAACCTACATCCCCAGTCCTTTTTATTTTATTTTTATACATTTATTGATACATTATAGTCTCACATCATAATTTATTGCATGATGGTAGTGACATGCATGCACACAGCATTTGGTGAGCTTTCCCCCGGATCTCTTCCCACTCCTTCCCCTTCTCCCTACATGATATGAGATTGGCATTGGTATTCTCATATATGTATATAATGTCAATGGAAGTGTTTCCTTCATTAATTCTCTCCCCTCCGCCGTCACGACCCTCCCCTGGACCACCTCCCTCACTTCACTGGGGTTTCTCCTCCATTATCTAAAGTCATTCTTGTATCCTGATTACTCCCTAGCTTCTGCATATGAGAGAAAACATATGATCCTTCACTTTCTGTGACTGGCTAATCTTACTTAACATAATGTTCTCCGGGTCCACCCATTTTTCTGCAAATGATATAATTTTATTCCTTTTCATTGCTGCGTAGAATTCCATTGTGTGTATATCCCATCATTTTGTAATTCCATTCATCTGTTGATGGACACCTAGGTTGGTTCCATAATCTGGCTCTTATAAATTGTGCTGCTATAAACATGGAGATGCAAGTATTACTCTAATATTCCGATTTCAGTCCCTTTGGAGAGATACTCAGGAGTGGTATAGCTGGATCATATAGGGGCCCCATTCCCAGTTTTCTGAGGAATCTCCACACTGATCTCCATAGCTGCTGCACTAATTTACGATCCCACTGTTATAGGGTGGGAGATCTTAAAAATTATTTCGCACAGCCTCAATCCTTGCTTATCTGCTTGGAAAGCATTCAAACAGAAAGCACAAATAGGGAATATAGGAGGTTTATTTAGAGAAATGAAGGCACTGTATGAGAAAGGCTGTGAAGAGAGGGGAAAGGGTCACATTCCAGGGGAAAAAACATCTGGAATGGGCTATTCCTGGGATGGAAAGGCAGCCTGGGGCAATGGGGTTTACGCTCCAGAGATGGGCTCTGGAGCGGTCCATTTCCAGAAAAGAAAAGCGTCTGGAGTGTCCCATGTGTTGTGTCTTACAGTCAGTCCCTCTGGACACCTTCTTTTATATTTAAATGTAACCTATCTGTTACATTTGGCCTTTTTCATGTTGTACTTTAGTGACCCTATGTTGTTTCTTTGCTCCCTTTCCTACAGGGAAGGGAGTCAAAGTGAGCAAGGTTCTGCAGGCAAACTTCAGGTCATCCCAGTCAAACTTATCTCGACCCCCTTCAAGGCTCTGCAGGTAAACTTCCAGTCCGTTCCAGCTGACCCCATCTGCTAATGTTTAGCCACCAACATTATATAACACCACCAACATTATATAAGAGTTCTATTTCCCTATACCTTCACCAGCATTTATTGTTGTTTGACTTCTTGATGATTGTTATTGTAATTGGGGTTAGATGGAATCTCAGTGTAGTTTTGATTTGCATCTCCCTGATTACTAATGATGTTGAACTTTTTTTTTTTTGTGGTACTGGGGATTGAACTCAGGGGCAGTTTACCTCCGAGCTACACCCCAGCCCTATTTTTTATTCTTTATTTTGAAACAGGGCCTTGCTAAGTTGCAGAGGGCCTCACTAAATAGCTGAGGCTGGCCGCGAACCCAGATACTCCGGTCTCAGTCTCTCAAGTACTGGGATTACAAGCATGCGCCACCATGCCTGGCATGTTGAACATTTTTTATATATTTATTGGCCATTTGTATCTCTTCTTCTGTGAGGTAGCTATTTAGTTTGAATGACTATTTCTTGATTGAGTTCTTTGTTTTTTTTAGTGTTAAGTTTTTTAAGTACTTTGTATATTCTAGATATTAGTTCTCTATCAGAGGAATAAACTGGCAAAGATCTTCTCCTATTCTATAGGCCCTCTCTTTCTTGGCCTTTTGGCTATGATCAAGTGTAGTATTTGTTCTTTTCAATCCTTTTTATTTTTGAAACAAGGTATGGCTAGGTTGCTGAGGGTCTCATTAAGTTGCTGAGGCTGGCCTCAAACCTGCAATCTTCCTGTCTCAGCCTCCCAAGTATTGGGATTGCAGGCATGAGCCACCATACCCAGCACAGTAATTATATTTATTGAAGCTCAGATAGCCCCCTTTTTGGTTGGTGAGTAGTGTAATTAAACTGTAATTAAACTGTCCTGCCCCATCCCACCCAGGATGTGAATCATTCCTTTGTCCAGTGTATCCACATCATATATACCACCCACACAGTGGTTACTGCGTCCCTGTCTAAGTTATCAGGTTGACTGTTTCTGTATTGCAGTGCTTATGTTCAGGTGACCACTGTTTTACTTAATAATGGCCCAAAGCACAGTAGAAGTGATGCTGGAAATTTAGATATGCCAAAGAAAAGTCAGAAAAAGCTCCCTTTAAGTAAAAAGGTAAAAGTTTTAAACTTAATAAGGAAAGAAAAAAGTCATATGCTGAGATTGTTAAGATCTATGGTAAGAATAAATATATAGATGAATCTGTAATGAAGGAAAAAGAAACTCATGTCAGTTTTGCTGTCACTTCAAATCACAAAATTCCAGCCATGGTGTATGATAAGTGCTAAGTTAAGGTGGAAAAGGTGTCCCTTATGGGATTTGGTATGATGTGTGGTTTCAGTTGTCCAATGGGGGTCTTGGCACAGATGCCCCTTGGTGTCGGGGGGACTACCATATATTAAAAGGGCCTAGTGCATAAAGGAGAACTAGAGTCATTGTTAATAAAATCTCAAAAAGGAATAATGAGATAATTTTCCAAATTCTTAGAAACCTTCATACTTTACCCCCCCCCCGCTTTATTTTTGTTGTTGTTTGGTACTGGGGGTTGAGCCCAGGGACATTCTACCTCCAAAGCTATACCCCCAGCCCTTTTTATTTTGAAACAGGGTCTCACTAAGTTGCTGGGGCTGGCCCAGAACCTGTGACCCTTCTGTCATAGCCTTCCTGTGCCTGGCCTTTGCTTCCCTTTCTTAGACCTAGGAAGATATCCAGTGACAAGTAGGCAAAGCTCCTCCTTCAGAGGTTGAAGGTTAATTTTTACTGGTCAGAGGCCTAAAAACCTTATCATTGTGGTCTTACAACCCTAAATTTGAATAGCACTTATAAGCATCACTTTCAAAATATTTTGAGTCATGTTATACAATTTTCTTGTGACCCAAACACTTAGATGTAGTATTCTCTCACCTTGTTTAGTACTTTGATTCGACTGTCTGGAGCTCATGACCCCTAGATGTATTGAACAGTTAGAAAATTTCACACCCCTTAACCTTGTCTATGGAATACCCAAAATAGCTTTCTGTTGTTCATATTTTCCAGCCATCATAACCTCCTCACAAACATGACAGAATTTCTTACAGTGCTTTAAAATTACCCTTGGAAGCTCAGATATAGCATTTTATTGTCTAGTTTGAGGTGTTTACTCAGGTGGAAATGAGTATCCTAGAATCTGACAGAGTTTTGGTGCAAACAGGATTGTTCTCTTTTGTATCCTCTTTCTTTTTACTGTAACTGACCATGGAAACAAACTCAGGCATGTGGTATGAGGAGTTCACACTCGGAATTCTACTTCCATATACTAGAAAGGTGAGAGGATCAGTCACTGGCAGATATTCATGCATGTGTACATTCATTCATTCAGTAAATGTTAGCAAAATATATAAAAATGAAAGTCATAGGTCCTGGCTTGAAATACTTATAGTGTAAATGAGGGAGGCAGTCCTTGTACTTGTAAGGTTCTCCAGAGAAAGAAAAAACTGATAGGATATATATATATATATATATATATATATATATATATACTTATTATAGGAATTGAGATAGAAAATATACAGAAATAGAATTGATGGTGTGTGTGTGTGTGTGTGTGTGTGTGTGTGTGTGTGTGTACTTATTATGGGAATTGGCTTACATAGGTCAATAAATCCTCTGATATGCCTGCTGCAAAGCAGAAAAACCCAGAAAGCCAGCAGTAAAATCCAATATGAATTCCAAGGCCTGAGAACCATTGGGGCCAATGGTATAACTCCCAGTCCAGGCTAAAGAATGAGCAAATGGAGTTCTGATATCCAGGGACAGGAAAAGATGGATGTCCAGTTCTAGAAGAGAGGATACATTCAGCCTTCATTCACTTTTTGTTGTATATGGACCCTCAAGGATTAGATGATTCTTGCTCATGGTGGGTAAGGCAGATCTTTACTCAGTCCACTGATTCAGATGCTAATCTCTTCCAGAAACACCCTTACAGACACACCCAGGAATGTTTTAGCTATATCTGGACATCCTTTAGCCTACTCAGGTTGATACATAAAAATGAACCATCATAGTCCTATAAATAAATCATTTAATACGATGTAACAATTGCTACAATATAGGTCTGAACAAAATCCTACAGTAGTACAGAGAGAGTAAAGCATTTTCTCTCTCTCTCTCTGTGTGTGTGTGTGTGTGTGTGTGTGTGTGTGTGTGTGTGTGTGAATGCACATGTGCATTTGTATACACATATGCAGGGAAAGGGAAGTGTTGCTGGAAGATGTGGTGCTTAAGCTTACTTGTGAAATATAGGCCTTAGGAAAGATGGGAAGAAATTCCTGGCAGAGTGAATCACTTTTGCCAGGGAGCTGTGGCCTGGTGGAACAGTGGTGACTATAGGAACCTCTAAGTACTTGTTGATATTGTTGGATCATAAAGTTCAGTGGAGAGGAGTGGTGGGACATACAACTAGAAAGGCAGACTAACATTGGGCCCTTAGGTCTTTCTGTATCAAACTAAGGGGTTTTTCCTTGAAGTATTTTAACTAGGAAATGAGAGTATGAAATTTGAATTTTTAGGAAAAAGATTATCAACATAGAGGATAAATCAGAGTGAGCTAATTTTTGGAAGCAAAAGAAAAGTGAAAGGCTATGACACTAATCCAAATGAGATCTGATGCATTTCTGAATTAAGATGGTGAGGAGATTAAAAGACAGGTAAAGATCTGAGAGACTTTGGTGAGCCACAGTTGTCAGGGCTCTGTGATACACTAAGTTTAAAATATAGACCTTGCTTATTTATATTATATACTTCTTTAAAATAATTTACATTGGACAGGTGGAATAGAGAGGAAGGGGCACGCTAGAAAAAGGAACATGCATAGGTCAAGCAAAGGCACATAGATGGAAATGAACTTGGTGAATTCTCATTATTGTGAGAAGACCTTCTAGACTGGAGTTTTTAAAGCCACCACCTTCTCCACTCTTCATCCCCACTCATCTTTGCTTTGGTTGAAACCTAACCCTCTACTTCGTTGCTCTTTTTCTCAGGGCTTCCTTTTGAGTTTGCTTTTTCATCTCTTCCCCATTCCCTATTGTTCTGGTCAGCATTCTCACAGCCATAATCCAAAGACCTGACCATGTAACTTAGAAGAAAGAAGATTTATTTTCTTATGGTTTCAGGTTAAGTCCATGTGAAGCTAGGGATTGAGGATCTCAGAGCATGGCGATGGGAGGCGGAGAGAGGGAGAGCACATGGAGTGTGCTCACGTCATGGAGGCCAGGAAGCAAGAGAGAGAGAGCAAGGGGAGGAGGAACCATACATACTCCTCAAGGCCACACCCCCAGGGATCCACCCCCTCCAGTCACGCCCTATCAGCCCATGCCACAACCCAGATAAATCCATTATAATGGATTTATTTATCCACTGCTGGGATTACAACCCTCAAGACTCAATTACATCAACTCCAAACATTAACAAATGAGCTCTTTAGGGGACTTTTTATATCTAACTATAACACCTATCATCTGCACTCGCTCTTCAGGGAGGTCTGTTAAACACCTGTAGAGTCTGTCCATTGATCTTATACCATCAATCAAAAAAATTCTCTTTTAGAATTTATGCTACTCATTTATACCATCTTTTGTATACCTTTGGCATTGTGTATGGGACCTCTAGGACAATCTTCCATCTTCCTCGATAACATCTACTGAGAGGTTATATATATGAATGCATAAGCCAACCTCTTGCTAAAGGGAATATTACTAGAAGGAAAACAAATGAGAGACTAGAGACAAAATTTGCAACATACAGACAAAAGCCCAATTTCTGAATATATAGAGCCCTTTCAAGTCAATAAGAAATAGACGGAAAGTAGAAAAATGAACCAAGGATATAAACAGTAAATTCACAGAAAAAAAGAAACACAAATGACCATCACTTAAAATATTAAGTAATGTTGAGCTCAGATAATTAAAAATGAAAATCAAAGCATGATATAAAATTTCACCTTACAGTGTAATGAAGATTAAAAAGTTTACTCATATCTAGACTTGGTAAGAGTGTGAATAAAATAGACATTTCTACACATGATTAGTAGGATTGTAAATCAGGGTAAATTTGTTGGAGAGTGATTTGCACTGTGTCACAACAAGAATTTGTTTTAATGAGTATTTGAAGCAAGATGTTCAATGTCATTCATTACAGGAGTGTTTGTGATTATAGTTTGGAAACAACTTAAATATCCTTTAATAAGGAACTGTTTAAATTAGGGTATATAAATTGAGTTAAATATTATTCTGCAGATTGATAATAAGTCACATGTATACAGTGATTAGCATGAGCTGAATAATTATTGCTACCACTTTACTTTTGCTATCAATTTGTATAGATTGAGCACACTTAATATTTTGTTCCTTATTACAGCTTTTGCTTGAAACGGAGTATTATTAAAAAACTGTGGGGTAGACTCACACCCTTGTTTGGTGCCTTCATGACTCCTAACCATCATTACCTTATGGAAAAAAAGTTCTTCAGAATCCCTTTACTTCCCAGGAGTTCCCACAAACCCACTCAGTTTATTAAACAATTTATTTTCCATGAACAGAATATATAAACTTAATATAATTATCAGCATTTCCTGCTATGAAAGAAGAAATTGGAGAGTTACTGACTGACACAGGCATCACATTGCTCTGTAAGATACTCACATTGCAAGTATATAGCACAGAGGAAGAAGTAGAGGGTTAAGTGTTGTATCCAGGCTCAAATTCTTGCTCTGCCATTTAATAATTGTGTGGCCTTGAACAAGTTACTTATTAGCTATGAGCCTCAGTTTTCTTATCTATAAATGGAAATAATGTAGCTAACAGTTTGGTTGTTCAGATGATTAGATGATATACTGATCACTTTGCATAGAAATAGCACAAAAAATGTCCTCAGGAGACTGGAGCACTTCTTGATATTCCTGAGTGAGTGGTGGGGTAAAGTATAAGATATTTTCTCCATATTAGATAAGTGATCTATCTGATGTTCTTTATACTGATTCAATGAAACATACTCTTAAAATAAGTAGTCCAATATTTGCAATCATCACATCTTGTTGTGACTCTGAATCATCTGCTTTCTTCTTATTAAGATTCTTGTAATTATATGGAGCTCTCCCAGATAAATCTATCTCAATATTCTTAACTGAGTCATGTGTGCAAAGTCCTTTTTTTTTTTGCGGTACCGGGGATTGAACCCAGGGGTGTTTTACCTCCGCGCTACACCCCCAGCCCTATTTTTTTTTTATACTTTATTTTGAAACCGGGTCTCACGAAGTTGCGGAGGGCCTCACTAGGTAGAGAGAGAGAGAGAGAGAGAGAGAGCGAGAGAGAGAGCTGAGGCTGGCCACAAACCCGGATCCTCCAGTCTCCGCCTCCCAAAGTACTGGGATTACAAACGTGCGCCATCATGCCCGGCCTTGTCCTTTTTGGTGTATCAGGTAAAAGGTTCCAGAAATTAGGGCATGGACATTTTTGAGGGGCCATTATTTTGCCTACCATATCTACAAGATGTCTGCAAATATTGAATTGCTTATTTTAAGAGAAGATGTGATGATGGAAATAGAAGCAGTGAAGAGGACATGGTGACAGAAGCAGAGGTTGGAGTGACATGGGGCCACCCCCAAAGGTATGCTGACAGCCTCTAGAATCTGGAAAAGGCAAAGAAACAGATTCTTTCCCTTGAACTTTCAAAAGAAAATAGCTGCAAACCCAGTTTAGATTTCTGATCCCCAGAATGTTAAGATAATTAGTTTGTGTTGTTTTAAGCCTGTATTAGGAAGCTAATACAGTGGGTGTTTCTCTCTTGAGATAAAGGATTATGAGGAAAATGGAGATCAGAAATAGATTGTAGTTTAAACTTTATAGTGAAATATTTTCTTCACATCAGGATGATGGCAGAAGGTATACTGATCTTGCCCTTGTTGGACCATAGGAAATATTATCATCTACTTTTCCAAGTGTGAATTTAATGCATTTTAGATTTCTTATACCATTAGAACAATGTAGAAACATTCCCATACTCAAGTCTCCTCCACAGCTTTGAGTAATTTCATTTTATGAAGAATTTATTACTTTATTCCTCCATTGTTTTAGTCCATTTAGGCTGCTATGATAAAAATACCTAAGTCTGGGTAATTTACAAATAGAATGTGTCTCTCACAGTTTTGGAGGCTAGGAAATTTGAGATCAAGGTGACAGTAGAATCAGTGTCTGGTGACTGATTGCCCTTTGCCTCAAAGATGATGTCTTCTCTTTGCATCCTCGCATGGCAGAAGGGTCAAGCCAGCCCCTCAGGCCTCTTTTACAAGGGCACTAATCCTGTTCATGAGGGTGGGGTCCTCATGACCCAACCACCTCCCTAGATCCCCACTTCTTGATACTCTTGCATGAAGGTTTCTATGTTAACAGAAATTTTGAACAAATACACTTTCAGACCATAGTATTCATTTTTCCTTGGATGGTGAAAATTATTTCTCATTTTGCCTTGGATGGCGAAAATTTTTTCATGAAATAGAACTGGATTGTAGCCCAGCCTTTGGGAAGCAGTGTTTAAAGTCCAGCCAAATGAGTATGTTTGTTATATCCAAAGTAGAAAAGATCACATACACACCTGTTTATTTGGTATACATTGTACCCAATATCAGGGTGTTTGGGCATTATATGGCCTATTTCATATGGGCCTGCTAAAAATTTCATATTTAGCTTTTAGACTAATTTCATTCATGTCTCGGAATTATAATTTCTTGGTAAGTTATCTCCTTGTCTGCCTCTCTGATCTAGAATTTAAGCTCCACAAGGGCAGAGATCTGTCTGGGTAATAATGGTATTTCGGATTCCTGGAACTGTGTTTGACACATGGTAGTCACTGAAGAAATTCATTTTTGTTGAATGAATAAATGGGTGAATGAATTGTATCATTTTACTATTACAATGAATAATATGATCCTCATAAATTGATGCCTGGGCAGGACATGATAGAGTAAGAAGAGTATGCTTGGAGCAGGAAGCCATTGAATATCTCTGTAATTGTCAGCATGACTTGTTACTTCTTTATTTCTGCCTATTTTTATAAATTGGGGAGAATGTACCTACTTTACAGGGATGTCATCAGATTAAATGAAGTGATATAAATGCAACTGCTATATAAATTATGATAATATCAAGCATGACCACTATAAATGGGTTAATCAGTCTTCATTAATGCTTCCCTCATTACTTGAAATGGTTAGTAAAAATACAGCATTCCACGTTTGGAGAAAGGATGGATTCCTATCACTTTGATTGTGTTAGTGATGGATGATTAGTTATTAAACTATGAATCCTCAGGTATATAGACAGATATTGCTGGATTTTTTAAAGCAACTATGTGAAGGTCAACAATCATATATTTTTTTAAAAATTTCTTTCTTTCTGTTTTTTTTTTTTGTTGTTGTTGTTGCAGTGCAGGAACTCAGTGCCTCACACATGCTAGGCAAATGCTTCTACCACCAAATCAAACCCCACAAACCTCAGCCCCTTTCTTTGATTTCTTTTTGGCTTTCTAATAGAGAAATATTTGTCAGCATATATTTTTTGTTTGTTTTGTGGTACTGGGGGTTGAACTCAGAGGCATTCTACCTCTGAGCTACACCCCCAACCCTATTTTATTTTTTATTTTGAAACAGGGTCTCACTAAGTTGCTGAGAGTCTCACTAAGCTGCTGAGGCTGGCCTGGAACCTGTGATCCTCCTGTCTAAGCCTCCCAAGTATTGGGATTTCAGGCATGCACCACCAGGCCTAGCATCAGTGTATATTTTTCATCTTATAGAATCATTTTTATAATGCTCCCGTTAATAACGTAGAGATCCTTCATGCAACAGTATCAAGAAGTGGGGATCTAGGGAGGTGGTTGGGTCATGAGGACCCCACCCTCATGAATGGGATTAGTGCCCTTGTAAAATGTTTATAATGCTCCTGTTTTCTTTTGCCTCATATTTATGTCTATTTCTGTGATCTGCTGTCAGGAGGACATCATGACTAGGAGCATCTAGTGCTTTCTTCTTCCTGTTTTTATCAATATTTTCCAATCATTGATCTTGTAAATTGGAAGATCATTGATCTTCCAATTCATTAATTTGTCAAACATAATTTTTTTTTTTTTGGCGGTACTGGGGATTGAACCCAGGGGCATTCTACCTCCAAGCTATACCCCCAGCCCTATTTTTTTATTCTTTATTTTGAAACAGTGTCTCACTAAGTTGCTGAGGGCCTCACTAAGTAGCCGAGGCTGGCCACGAACCCAGATCCTCCAGTCTCAGCCTCCCAAGTACTGGGATTACAAGTGTGCGCCACCACGCCCGGCTCAAACATAACTTTTGACAGCAGCTATGTGCCAGGTACTGTATTAAGCCTTGACAACACGGCAATCAACAAGGCAGATACTAGGCCCATCAAATCTGAAGTTGCCTTCACAGCCAGACTGGCACACAGAGCCAGCATTAGATACTCTGCTGTCTTTTTATCCACTCAACAAATATTTATTAAGCACTTATTAAGTGTGAGGCCCTGTTCGCAGCCTTAGTGAACAAGACAAAGTGTCTGTGCTTAAACAAGTTCCAAGCTTTTGCATTCTGGGTATGTCAAGGTAGGGGAAACAGGGATCAGAAAGGCTGGAGACAGTGAATAGACATATAAACAAAGAGATAAACAAGAAAATATCAGGAAATAAATTAAAATAATGTCATTATTTTACCCTGGGCTTTCTAGAAAACAGAATTTGGGTAAAAGCCTTTATGATAATGCTTTACTGGGGGCACCATACAAGCAAGAGGGAGAGAAAAAGAGGAGAGAGGAGGAGAGCCAATTCAAAGAGAAGGATTACCCAACAAGCCACAGGTTTGCAAAAAATATAGTCAGATGCTAATCTTACAGGATGTTTCCAGAGAGGCTGACATTGCTGCCTCTCAGAAGAGCATATGGAGGGATGGGATAAGCAAGGCTGAGCAATTGATATCCTGCTCCTTTGAATCTCCAGTTATCTTCTAACGGGTGATAATTGCCCCACAAGTCCCTCCAAGCAGCCTCTCCCAAGGTCACACTTGGAGTGTGGGCTATCCAGGAGGCAGGCATGGTGGTCTCTCCTTGTTAGCAGGCACTATCTGTGGGGTTTGGTGGCCTCTGAGGGTGGCAATGAGGGCAGTGGTCAGGGAGTTATGACCGGAGGAACTATGATGAGTGGACATAGGGGCTGTCCTGTCAGGAAAGCAAGGCTATGCTGAGGACCCAGGGCAACAGGGACTGAGGTAGATGGGTTTTATGAGTCTTTGGTGGGGCACAAACTGGGCCCAGTACAGTTAAGTTATACGGTGACTGAGTTGCTTGTCAAAGTGGGTCTCTCCAAGGGGGTGCATTTAAGCCAAGATCTGAAGGGCAAGTATAATCTAGCCAAGCTTCAAGAACAGGGAACGGCTAGTGAAGAAGACCCTGGGTAGAGTATGCAGAGTGTTTGGAGAGGAACAGGGAGGAAAGTATGGCTAAGTGTGTGTATCCGTCAGCATTCTTGCAGCCATAATCTAAATATCTGACCACATAACTTAGGGGACAGAAAATTAATTTTCTTAGGTTTCGGACTCAGTCCATGTAAAGCTGGGGACCATGGATCTCAGAGCATGGTGGCAGTGGGAGGCAGAGGGAGACCACATGGGCTATGCTTTGTACATCATGGAGGCTGGGAGAGAGAGAGAGAGAGAGAGAGAGAGAGAGAGAGAGAGAGAGAAAGAGAAAACCAGCAGGGGAAGAGGAATGTTTTATATAATCCCCCAGGAACCCACCTCCAGCCACACCCTACTGGCCTAAGGGATACCACCCAGGTAAATCCATTACAATGGGATTAGAACCTTCATGACTTAATTACATTAGCTCCAAACATTAAGTGAGCTTTTTAGGGGGCATTTTATATCTAACTATAACTTTCCACTCCTGGACCCTAAAGAGCTCATACCCAGCTCAGAATGCAAAATGCATGTAGTCCACTCCAAGATTTCCCACAGTCTTTAACAGTTCCAGCATTGCTGAAAACTCCCAAAGTCCAAAGTCTCCTCTGAGACTCAAGGTGAACTCTTGTGAGACCCTATACAAGACAATGAAGATTAAAATAAAAAGCAAGTTACGTGCATCCAATAAACAAAGGCAAGGAGTAAACATTTGCATTCCCAAAGGGAGGAATAGGGCCATAGAAAGAAGGGATGGGACCAAAACAGTAATGAAATCTGGCAGGGCATGGATTTAATCTTGCAGTTCCACTTCTGGCATCCAGGGCAAATGGCGGTGAGAAGTGATCTCCCAGAGGCCTTGGCAGCCCCACCCCTGCGGCCTGGCTGATTGCAATGGGCCGTTTCCTGCCTCTTCCAGCCTGGCTCCATGGCTTGCAGCTAGTGCCCTTCTTCGTCATCATTCCATGTTTCCTGCAACCTTGGCTTCACCCTCACAGCTTCACTAAGTGCCCCATTTGGGCCTGCCTGCAGGGTTGCTGACCCTGCCACACATTGCCTGGCTTCTCAGACCTTCCTCTGAAATCTGGGGGGGGAGCCTCCATGGCCCCTTTCTTCTAGCAAAGCCAGCATTATGTGGGCTCCAAGATGGACCACCAACAGAAAGGGTAGTCATGCCCTCTTTAATCATTGCTGCTGGGGCCTTTTTAATCATAGCCCCTGGAACTGCCCCATCCAGGCAGCCACTGGCCCCAGGTCCATCTGGGCCGCCCCTGGCCTCCACCTTTATTTGGGTGGCCCCTCGCCCCAACTTCGTCTGGGCGGCCCCTGGCTCCAACTCCATCAGCCGCCTCCATCATGGCCATCGCTGGCCCCAGCTCCATCATGGCTTCCTCCTTCCTTTGGGCCATCTTCCTTCCTTCCAGGACATCAGCTCTCTGGGCCGCCGCAGCTTTACACAGGCCTTTCTGGCCAAACTGCAAATCTATAACGTCTCTCTGCTTTACTTTCTGTTCCTGAAATTTGGTGTACAGTTCATTGAACACGGACATCAATATCCATAATGCAGTTTGGATGTTTTGCTGTTTTCATATTTCCTCTGCCAGTTTATTTAGACCATAGTCTTTAAATTTGGCCTCACACAAAGTTTCAGGACATGGGCAAAATGTGGATAAGTTCTTTGCCAAAGTGTAACACACATGGCCTCTACTCATTAAGTGAGCTCTTTAGGGGACATTTTATATATAACTATAACAGTGTGTAAGGGAGAGAGTAGAGGAGACTGGGCTCCAGAAACAGGGGCCAGGTCAGATGCAGCTGGTAGGCTAGGCCAGCTTGAGGAGTTTGGATCTTATTATTGAGTGTAACAATAAGGAAAGCCCTTGGGGGTACATCAAGCCAAGGGACCGAGTGAGCTGATTTATATTTCAGGAAAATCTTCCTGGCTTCTGGGGAGAACAGATATAGGAGCAGGAGCAGGAAGACCAGAGAGGAGGTATTTGAGAGCATCATCCAAATCAGAAAATAGGGCATTTTAGCAGCAAATTCCTATATCCACAGTTGGATTTTGGCTTATTTTCTTTAATATACTATTTAAATGAGAAATGATGTTGTTCTTATCCCTTGAAGCTTTAGGTTTAGTATATTAAGAGCCTCAGGTTACTGCTAAAAATCCCAAGCTCCTCCAAAGGTGATCTGTTTTTGAAGGACCTGGTCTTTTATGTGGCTGATCTAGTCTTCAGTTCACAAATCCAACCTAGCTCCTTTTCCTTTGACAACCAATAAAACTTGATGTGGAACATAACTTTGTGATTGGCATCCAAATCTTAAAGCAAGGGAGGAAACCAGGTTTTGACATATTGGTTTATTTTATTTTCCACACAATTGACTGCCCTGACAGTGAGTCCAAAACCTTCTTGAAGATTTCTGAGGAGGGGTTTGGAAGCTAGAGCCTGGTGATAAATGATGCAGAACATTTGTAACATGGGAGTATTTCTCCACCTATTCCTATTCTATACCTTGACTGTGAATTCAGCATTATTGTGTGCTTCATACAGATGACATTAATCAGGGTTCTAGATTATAATACACAAAATCCAACAGGCTCTCTTAATCAAAACAAAACAAGTATTGGAAAGATAGAAAATCAACAGAAGATGGGGGGGGAGTGGGCTTAGAAAATGGTCAGGAACCAGGGGACAGCAGAAGCTAATAATCCTTTCTTTGTCCTTGAGTCAGTCACTTCAGATGGAAAGTTCTGGCAGGAGCACCAGATGGGCTGAATCTCACTGGGTTGTTTGCGTCCTATACTCCCAGGGAAGCTCCTTCCCCTAGGCTTCTAAAGAGGGATATACAGCACCATCCCTCACCACTAATGCATTCAGGGGGGAATTCTCCTTAAATTAAAAAGGGGTTTGGATATTGGATCACTTTTAAAAGAAAAAAAGAAAGGGAAAAAGAAATATTCACTACAGAGACCATTGTGTTCCAAGCGCCTTGGTTAGCATTTGGATTTAATTGATAACCAATGTTTCTTAAGAAGATGAATTCATTTTGTTGTAACTTCAAAGATAACTGCCTTTTTGGTGGTCTCTGTCTCAATAAAATGGCCTGGTTCCTTTACCTACAAAGCACAAATCCAAGTAAAATTTATTCACCACATATACCACCTGAGAAGAACTATCTTTAACAAAACTTAAAATTTGATACCTTTCTATCAAATAGTTCTCCTGGAACTTTTTTGTTTTTTCTTTTCTAAGTAAAGTTTTTGGGAATACCTGAAAGGTATTATTCCTAAGGAATACCTCAACAATTTTTGAGGATTTCCCCAGTGGTGGGAGACATTTACATTCCTCATGATTCAAAAGGCTATTTCATACAAAAAGTTCACAATTTTATGGCTATATATTATGCCTATGTTTCAGAGCTGTATAAACTGACATGACACAGAAAAATCACATTTTGAAGGTAAGAATTCTCAAATCCATTAAAAAATCTGTGAAATTATTGATAAAGTGATATTCAAATAAAGAGGGCCATTTAATGACATTTCAAAACATATTTTGACAGACCATGAACTAAGATCCTTCATAGAATTTTCACATCCTAACTTGAGAAAAGCTTGGTTAGATTTTCTTTTTTATGCTGTCACCTTCAAGCTATCTAAAACAGTGTGTGTGTGTGTGTGTGTGTGTGTGTGTGTGTGTGTGTGTGTGTGTGTGGAGAGAGAGAGAGAGAGAGAGAGAGAGAGAGAGAAGAATGGGGAAATTTTACAGAATTGAATATAGTAATTTCATATTTGGGATAAATTTAATGACAGTTGTTGAGAAGTAAAGCTATTGCAAATATCTAGTCAAGTCTGTTCCATATTAGTTAGGTTTTAATTTATTTTCTGAACATCTATTTTAAAATGGGGAATACTGTCCAACTGAAATGGTGCCTGATGACAGGTCAGAAATCTTTCAATTTACACAGGTCAGACATAGAATAAACTTTAATTCAATGAAATGGAGGATGTAATAAGTGTTAGAGAGCTTGAAATTCCTGTATGGGCATTGCATTGTAGTAAGAAAAGAATCAGCTCTGATTTTTGCATACACTCCTCAAAATAGGAAATTTTTATCAAATGCAGTGTAGATAATATCCCTAATTGTACCATACCTTTGGGAGTGAGTGTTGGGTGATGTAATGTCATATACTACCTTAATTGTTGGATTACTCCAAATTCTTCTTCACTTCATTATCTTAATATTTCCCTTAATAAAGTAAATTTACACTCTATAGTTTGTTGTAGAAACAAAAGATTTTTATAAATTTTAAATGATATTATAATATCAATATGATTTTTCAAAGTAAATCAGCCTCTGTCCTTCAGGCATTGATATATAATCTTCATGGTCATCTTTTTTATTTTTTAACTTTTGAGCATTGAGTGGTATAAAGAGTTGTACTTCTAAGCCTCTTTCAGTTCTTACAAATCTATTCTTGTATTTATATGTGCCTGATTTCTTCAGAATTTTATTACTTGTGTTTTTAGGATGTATTATTAGAAAAGTCCTTTTTTAATCACTAGATTTTGAACTACTTTATATTGATGTCGGCAAGTAGGTAATAAGAAGAATTATTTATTCAATCTCATTAATTTAACAATAAATGACATTTTTAGAATCTAGGACTTTGGATGTGTCTCTAAGGGGTTTCCTCTGGTTTGAGGAGTTAATACATCATGCTGGGGGATCAGTAAAATCATTCAAGATGGCAAAATAGAAGCACCCTTTGTTTGACTCTGCAAGAGAGGAGTAAGGGTGACAAATAAGACACTATATTCCAAGAAGAGAAAGAGAGGAAGAACTATGAGAGGCAATAAAGTAATGATGGGAAATCTAAACAACATGGAGAATTTGAAAGACAACCCAGAGGAAACTATAAAGCAATTCACAACTTCAACTGTGGCTCCCTGGCTGGGGTAGGAAAACCTATGGCGCAAGCATAAAATAAACCAGAAAATGCAAACCACCCCAATAATACCAGCAGTCTGGCAGTCCTAACTGCAAGAGAAATCCACAGTTTTTACAAGCTGTAAATCCAGTTTGGGGATTTGGTCTGAGAGTGACTCCTCCTGCACAGTTAGCTTTAGAGAAGAAATTCATTACACCACTCAGTAAACTCTCAGAGGGCTATAACCAGGAGCCATCTTGAGGAGGGTCCTAACTGGCTGGGGATCAGAAAACTCAGATCAATCATAATTCAGAATCCCAGTGGATACCCTGCTGCATTGACTGGGTGGGAGATGGCTATATGAGACAATCAGCGGCTTGGGGAGTGTCTGAAACAAACCCACTGGGAAATTTATACAGAGATCATGGGCTGTGACAGGGAGGAGAGTGGAGGGCACAGTGGTCAGTACTCCTGCCCACTGTGATGAGAAGTGACACCCAGTTGGGGGTAGTTTCTCATTGGGGCCAGGTCTGAAGGCACTAGGACCAAGGCTAGCAAATCCCTTGGTTCCAATGACTCCCCCACCCTAACACAGAACTAGTAGTTTGATTGCTTCTTTCTACCATCAGAGGCATTCCAGGAATATGCCCCAGCTTAGACATTTGCCATGCCCTTGGATGCACAGACTAGAACATTTCAGGCTAAACATATGTTCACCCAGTATGGCTGACATACTAACCAAGCTCAGTCACTGAGGAGAGCTTGCTGTGGCCCCAACAGCTGGCATTCCATGGGAGTGACTATATGCCCACTTGGCCCCGTCTACAATCTGTGGAAACTTAGTCAGCAAGAGGGCTCCCTGTGGCTCCAACATTTGCCATGCCCTCAGGCGTACATACTAAAAACCTCTGGAGACAAAACAGCCCTGGCCAAGTGGGTCAATATTCCCTTAACCTGTTCAGTGAGAAACATGGGGCGCAGCCTGCTTTTCTCCCCAACTTGTTGGGTGTAAGCTGAAAGGAATCACAACAGGCTGCATGTGTGACTCACTATTCCACCCATAACTGGTAGATTCCAATCATAGAAGACCCAGAGATAAGCATTTCCAAGGACCTTGACTAGGAGGAATTTTTGAAAAACTTTTCTCCACCTATTCTATCTTTTATTATTATTATTTCCTTATTTCTCGTTTTCTTTGTTATTTCTTTCTTTTTCACCCTATTGGAATATTTTATTATTAATTTTTATTGGTACCTAATACTTACACATAATAGTGGCATTCATTGTAACATATTGATACTTGCATATAATAATATTTGATCAATTTCATTCCCCAGTACCTCCCCTTGTCCTCCCGTCCTCCTTACCCCTGGTCCTATTCCTCCACCTTACTGGTCTCCCTTGTATTTTCTTTTCTTTCTTTTTTTTTGGCGGTACCAACTGGGGATTGAACCCAGGGGCATTCTACCTCCAAGCTACACCCCCAGCCCTATTTTTATTCTTTGTTTTTGAAACAGGGTCTCACTAAGTTGCGGAGGGCCTCGCTAAGTAGCTGAGGCTGGCCATGAACCTGCGATCCTCCTGTCTCAGTCTCCCAAGTACTGGGATTACAAGCGTGCGCCACCACGCCTGGCTCTCCCTTGTATTTTCATGCGATCACTTTTTTTTTCTTTTTTCTCTCTAGCTTCACATATGAGAGAAAACATGCCCTTAACTTTCTGAGTCTGGCTTACTTGACTTAACAACAATGCTCTGCAATTTCATCCATTTACCTCAAATGACTTAATTTTTTTTTGTGGCTGAATAAAACTCCACATTTTATAGACCACATTTTCTTTATCCATTCATATGATGATGAACACTTAGGCTGGTTCCATAACTTGACTATTGTGAATTGCACTTCTATAAACATGGGTATGCATGCATCTTTCTAGTATGCTGACTTTAATTTTTTTTGATAAATACCTAGGAGAAGTATATCTGGATCATATGGTGATTCCATCCCTAGACTTTTGAGAAACCTTCATACTGGTTTCCATAGTGGTTGTACTAATTTATATTCCCTCCAACAGTGTATGTGGGTTCCTTTTCCTTCCACATCCTCACCAGCATTTATTGTTATTTGTATTCTTGATGATTGGCATTTTAACTGGAGTGAGATGAAATTGCAGTGTAGTTTTGATATGCATTTCCCTGATGGGTAAAGATGTTGAACATTTTTTCATATATTTTTTGGCTGTTTGTGTTTTTTGTTTTGAGAAATGTCTATTTATTTAAATTGTCCATTTTTAATGGATTTTGGGTGGTTTTTGAGTTTCTATATATTCTGGATATTAATCCTCTATAGGAAGAGTAGCTGGCAAAGATTTTCTTCCATTCTATAGGCTCTCTCCTCACTATTTTAATTGTTTCTTTGCTGTGCGGAAGCATTTTAATTTGATGCCACCCCATCTCTTATTTTTTGGTATTATTTCCTGGGCTTTAGGAGTCCTATTGAGGAAGTCATTGCCTATGCCTATATGTTGCCAATACCTCTATATTTTCTTCTAGCAATTGAAAAGTTTCTAGTCGAATTCCTAGGTCTTTGATCCACTATGAGTTGACTGTTGTGAAAGATGAGAGATAGGGGATCTAGTTTTCTTCTTCTACATATCAATATCCAGTTTTCCCCACCATCTGTTAAAAAGGCTCTTTTCTCCAACATATGTTTTTATCACTGTTGTCAAGGACCAGATTACTGTATCTGTGCGTGTTTGCCTCTGTATCATTTATTCTATTCCATTGGTCTACCTACATGTCTGTTTTTATGCCAACGCCATGCTGCTTTTGTTACTGTAGTTCTGTAGTATAAATGAAGTCATTGGGTATTGATTTGCCTGCAGCATTACTCTTTTTTACTCAGAATTGCTTTGGCTATTTTGGGTCTTTTGCTCTTCTATATGAATTTTAGGATTTTTTTCTAGTTCTGTGAAAAATAACATTGGAATTTTTGATGGGGATTGCATACTTTTTTTCTTGTACTTGTTTGGGGATTTGTTTCTTCTTATTTTTATAAGACCTTAAGATGCATCAATAGGTCATTTGGGATCTTTCTGGTTTTTTTTTTATATAGGCACTCATAGCTATAAACATTCCTCTTAGAAACACTTTCACTGTGTCCCGAAGATTCTGGTATGGTGTATTTCTATTCTTTTTTGATTCTAAAAATTTAAAACTTCTCCTCTGACTTTTTTCAATGACTCACTTATCATTCAAACATATATTTTTCAATATCCAAGTGTATATGCAGTCTCTATAGTTTTTTTGTTGAGTTCTAATTTAATTCCATTATTATCTTATAAGATGCAAGAAATTATCAACTTTTCGTATATTTCCTAAGATATGTTTTGTGGCCTAAAATATTATCTATTTTGGAGAAAGTTCTATTAGCAGTTGAGAAGAAAGTGTATTCAGCTATTGTTAGATGAAACATTCTGTAGATGTCTGTTAGGTCCATTTGACCTATAAGATGTTTTAAGTCTGATGTGCCTTTGTTGATATATGAATGACCTATCTATTGTGAGAGAGGTATATTTAAATCACCCAGTATTATTGTATTGGGATCTATCAGAGCCTTTATATCAAGTAGTGTTTGTTTTATGTAACTAAGTACACCAACATTTGTGGTATAAATATTTACTATTATATATTCTTGTTGGATCCTTCTCATTACCAGTATATAGTGACCTTCTTTGTCTCTTCTAATTTTGGTTTTAAGTCTGCTTTGTTATATAATGAGAGTAGCTACTCCTGTTTTATTTAGGGTTCCAGCCCAGCTTGAACAACTTAGCAAGTCCCTGTCCCAAAAAAATCAACTCAAAATTGATAAATTGATCAAAGACCTTAGTGTAAGACCTGAAACTTTGAAACTACTAGAGGATAGCGTAGGAGAAACACTGAAATGCTAGGACTCTGGTAGCTCAAGAAATAAATGCAAGAATCGACCAATGTACTACATCAAATTAAAAAGCTTCTGCATAGCGAAGGAAATAATTAACAGAGTGAAGATACAACCTACAGAATGGATGAAAATCTACTCCAGCTATTCATCTGACAGAGGATTAAGAATGTTTATTATATACTTACCTGGCAGGGGAGATACCATGATCACGAAGGTGGATTTCCCAGGGTGAGGCTTATCCATTGTACTCTGGATATGCTGACCCCTGCAATTTCCCCAAATGTGGGAAACTCGACTGCATAATTTGTGGTAATGGGGGACTATTTTCACGCTCTCCCCTGAGAAAAAAAAGAAAATAAAAAATAAAAATAAAAATAAAAAAGAATGTTTATTATATTTAAAAACCCTCAAAATAACAAATGTTAATGAGGATTTGGATAACAAGGAACACTTGTACTCTGTTGATTGGAATGTAAATTTGTATAGCCATTATGGAAAACAGTATGGATGTTCCTCAAAAAACTAAAATTAGAACTACCATGTGATCCAGCCATCCCACTCCTGGATACATATCCACAGGAAATGCAGTCAGCATACAAAAGAGATATCTGCATACCCATGTTTATTGTGGCGCTATTCACAAATTTCAAGGTATGGAATCAGCCTTGCTTCCTGCCGACAGTTGAATAGATAAAGAAAATGTTGTATATATATACACAATAGAGTATTATTCAGTCATAAAGAAAAACAAAATACTGTCATTTGTAGGAAAATGGATGGAACTGGAGAACATCATGCTAAGCAAAATAAACCAGATATAAAAAGACAAGTATTACCTCTATATAAAGCCAAAGGGAAAAAAGGGGCAGCTGGGGTGAGGGAGAGGAGCAGGAAAGAAAGAGAAGGCAGAAGGGAGGGTAGGTATGATCAAGCGCAATATATGCATGTATGAAAATGTCATAGTGAAACTAAATTTTACATGTATTAATAATTATAATGTTATAAGTTTAAAATTAAAAATGAAGCCTTTGAAACTTAAAAAATGGCATTTCCAGGAAATGTCATTAATTTTTAAAAAATTCATGTGTATATTATTATAATTTCAGTAATCTTAGAATTCTTAGACTGAAGCTGATAATTTTTTTTCAGAAGACAATAGGAAAGAAGAAATCTGATTAGTAGAAAGTATCATGTTGCATCTGAAGTTCAATGATAAGGAAAATATATAATTTTTAAAAATTATGATTAAGAAGCATAAAGCAGATCAATAACTCAATTATGTATATGCATATCTAAGCTATTTTGCACCTTTTATATGATGGAAATCTGTCACTCTGACCATCTGTTTTTTTTAAGCACTCAATCACTTGTTTTCTCTTCTATCAGTTTCTCTTTCTTAGTATATTATATTAAGTGAAATATGCCAAGTGAATTTCTCACAGAAGAATAACTCTTTTGAGAAATTATGAGTCTTTCAACAATATCTATCTAGAATGATTATTACATCAATTGACATGTCTATAAGCTTACCTTGATAGGCTACAATTTGTCACTGCTATATACATGAAACTTGTTTGAGTGAAAGAAAACTTTTTCTGAGTCTTGAAACTAAGTTTGGTAGTCACTGATTCTTTTGCCTGAATATTTCAGGCTCTCTGCCTTCTAAACATTGTATAATTGTACTAGGAAGTCCCTGATGATTATATAGGCTACATGACTACTCTTGGCCAGGTAGTTGTAAATGGAAATAACGGTTGTAACTTCTAGAATAGAGTATTTGAATTCCAGTTTGAGATACTTCAGAACTTTCTTTTCTTCTGTCATTGTGACTGGTGGAAAAACCTCCATAAGTGTGGATCCTGGAGGGAGGAGATATGGTGTATATAGTCAACTTGTAATGGACATGTAGGTTGAGTTGTAAAAAGTCAAGGATTGGCAAAGTATAGCACATCAGCCAAATCCCGCCTATATCTTGTTTTTGTAAATTGAGTTTCAAAGAAACACAGCCATGCCTCACTTATTATGTAGCATCTGTGTCTGCTTCCACCCTACACATGAGAATTGAGTACATGCAACCAAAACTGTATAGCTAGAAAAGTTGAAAACATTTAACTGGACTTTGGGGGGGGTACTGGGGATTGAACACAGGGACATTGTACACTCCCAGCCACTTAATTTTTTTATTTTGAAGCAGAGTCTCACTAAGTTGCTGAGGTTCTCACTAAGTTGCTAAGGCTGGTTTGGAACCTGTGATCCTCCTGTCACAGTTTCCCAAGTACTGGGATTACAGGTGTAAACTACCATGCCTGACTATCTCGACCATTAAAGAAAAAGTCTACCTACCTCTGTTCCAGTAGTGGATCCAACAGTCTTTTATGATGAACTGGTACCATAAAGATTCAGGTGAAGAATTATTACATCAGAGTGCTGATATTCCCACCACATCTTATTTAAGCTCAAATATTGAGGCTTTAATTCCAATAACCTCTTGCATCTAAACAAAAAATAAACATATAGTATGTAACCAACATATTTAATTCTGAGCAGCATTTGCTTTTATGGTATGTGGTACTGCTTTGTGGTTGAGTTGGATAGATGAAACATCAGATTACATAGTATAATATGTAAATTTGTCATTGTTCTTGTCTCCAAGTGAGCAGAATTTAAGATATCTTATTTGAAGAATATCATTATCCTTTTAAACGAAGAGGTTTTACATGAGGGTGTAGAAAACAGAAGGTCTACAATGTCCTAAGTAAATCTTGAAGAAATGATGACTGAGACAGGAGGATTGCAGGTTAGAGGCCAGCCTCAGCAACTTAGTGAGACCCTATTTCAAAATAAAAAATAAAATAGGGCTGGGGATGTAGCTCAGTGGTAGAATGCCCCTGGGTTCAATCCCCAGTACCCCCCCCCACACACAAATAGTCTACAACAAAGTTGTCAATGCCTCTCCTCTTGAGATATACAGAAATGCTGGAAACCATGGAAAATTGTTTGCCAACAAAGTCCTGCCCAGGAATTGTCAAATACCAACTTTAGTAAAGATGTTTTTGACTAAAAAATGAAAGCTACCATGATATTTTTGCAACATTTAGCCAAGGATGCTTCAGTGGAAATACCAGGTAGTAGAACTATGAACAGTCGATCATTCCTATAATGTGGAGATAATCTTCTTCATATTCTCTCTCTCTCTCTCTCTCTCTCTCTCTCTCTCTCGTGTGTGTGTGTGTGTGTGTGTGTGTGTGTGTGTGTGTGTCACTGGGAACTGAACCCAGGGGCTACCTCTGAGCGACACGCCCAGCCTGATTTTATTTATTTATTTATTTTTGTTTTGAGACAAGTTCTACTAGGTTGCTCAGAGTTTTGCTACATTGCTTCAGGAGTTTGTGATTCTCCTGTCTCAGCCTCCCAAGAATTGGGATTACAGACATTTACCACCACACCCAGCTATTTTTTATCCTTTCTGACAGAGTTACTTATGAGTACATGTTTCCTAAGGGAGTCTGTGACTACTAATATTTGCAAAGATCTTCAGAATAAGCCAATGAGCAACTAGCTTACAAATGAAAACTGGAAACAGTCTATGAGTTCAGCAAGGACTCCCATCATCAACTGGTAGCATATTGGTTTAGTTTCCAAAAGGAGAAATCTGATGGTTCCCTTTCCCTCCCTCTTTTCACCCATGGAAAACATCAAAATGGGTATCCTGGCCATGTATGCTCTCTCACAGTCTCTAGTGTGCTTCTCAGGAACCTACTGGGACCAAGTGGTTTCTGACTCTGCATCCCAGTGCCCTCCCTGAGGGCTGGGATTCTGCAGGGATGGTTCAAGATTTCAGAAGCAGGTCAGGGTGGACCTGAAAAAAAGCTAATTTCTTTGACCTGGAAAAAGGATGGGGGGTGGGCTCTAAGTGGGAAGCCGCAGTAATCTCAGAACCCTTGGGAAATTAAGCTAGTTCTAGTTTCAAGGACTTCAGTCTTTGTTCGGTGGTTTTAGTCTATCCAAATAACAAACTCTCTGACATAGCAAATTATGTCAACACACCCTAACCTGTGTAATATCTGCTATTGTAGCCAGAAATGCAATTTCTGGGATTAAAATTTCACTCCCCACTTAATGAGAATTCACTTAGTATCCACTGTACTATATATTCTGTGGTTCATGAACTGGGGGTTCTCCCCAGGGGTCTGTAAGTGACCCAGTTAAAAATATTAGCTAGCACTGTTTCTGGCATTCTTCTGTGTGCTTTACTTAAATCATTTATTTTTAATAACCTTATTAACTCATTCAAACTCCACAATTAAAGACAGATACTCTTATTGTCCTCATTTTACAGATAAGGTTACTAAGAAACACAGCAAGGTCCTAAATATAGTTAGGGACATTTTTGTCCTCTTGTTCCTTATAATTTACCTGAAAAGACAGTATTAACATTCCCAAAGGAAAGTGATAATATTAATAAAGAAAATTGTACTAAAGCAAAAATACTTAGATCATTAGATAAGAGGAATAACATGGCTTTAACATGGCTTACAGAGTCTCTGTGTGCTTTCCTAGCCTTATTACATACAGTTTTCCCCTTCACTATGCACATCATGAACATCCCAACTGTCCAAGCACAGGGAATTCTCTCTGCCTGGAATGCGTTTCCTTTCCCCCTTTCCCCTGCTTGACTCCTGCGTCTTGCTCCTCTTCCAGCTTGAATGTCACTTTTTTTCAGAGACACTCCTTCAGGCTGGTGAGGGATTCTTTTATGTTTATATGTCTCACAGTTCTTTCCTTTGTGGCATTGACCAAAACTGTATTTAAGTAATTCTTCTTTTTATAAATCCATATCCTTGGCTGAGCAGTAGGCTCTATAAATGTAGAGCCTGTTTCTACAATTTTATTTTCACTCTATGCTCCAGGCTTGGCAAATGGCTGGATTGTAATATTTATTGAGTGAATGAATGAAAGATCTATTCAATGTAGAATTTTATTAATCAGGAAAGACTGCAGGGAAAAGGTCTAGTTTTTAATTGTCATTAAGGAAGGATTGGATCTGAATTGCTAGAGAGGAAATGAGAGGGCCCTTGAGATGGGAAGAATGCCTTCAATCAGTACTCATAAAAACTTAAAGGGTTTATACAAATATTTGATCCCTTTAAATATATACACATGTATAAACACATAATGTGTAAATATCTACATTTGTATACATATACACATATATAGATGCATATATTCAAATGTTTATGTACCCAATTTTAACATGCTACAGAAAAACCAGTGTTTTAACTTACACTTTAGGGTGAACTTCATTTTGTGCAATCTCAGATAAAACTCCTTTTAACTATGAGCATGTTTGTCTATTTATGTTTTAATTTGAAGGGGAAAAACTTGTATTTGGTTAAAAGCTTAAACATCCAAAAGAGTCACAGTGAAAAATTGATGTTCACCCCATCCTTTTTCCCTAGTTTTGGACATTACACAATAATTTAAGTAAATTCAATTCCTGACAATACTCGATTGAGTTTTATTTTCTTTTAATAAAAAAACTCTCTTTTGGCTATCCCTATAGGAGGTAGTTAATTCAAGTAGTCATTTATTTTATAAATAACATTTCTTAATATTTTAGAGCATCACCCTTTTAGGAAAAATTAGTCATGTACTGGGTAACAAAAACTACTAAATACTACAAAAGAATGTACTGAAAAAAAGTCTTCTTGTAACCTCCCTCTTCTTCCTTCTCCTTATCCTAGCCCTCTTTCTTCTCCATTTATTGAGCATATTATTTACACTGTGTAACCTTTTTCCATTAATAATGTATTTTGAGAAGCTTTCTGTGCCTTAAATATATGCCTTATAGTTTATGGATATACCTTAATTTATTTAACCATTTTTCTATCGAAAAGCATTTGCTCTTTATTCAATATTTGGTTATATCACACAATGCTGCAATGAATATCCCTGCTGTTTTGGGAGCTTTGCATGGATTTGTCTATATGTAGCAGTCCTACAAGTGAATTGATAACTGAAAAAGAATCAAATTGTTAGAGTTATCATCATATTGCCTTCCCAAGACAATAGTATATGAGAGTGTATAGTGTAGCATGGATATTTTTAATTTATGTCAAGGCAATTCATTTCTCACTGATTTTGCCATAGCCACATTTGTAGGTCAGTTCATTTACTGACTTCAGGTTCGGGTACCCCCATGCAATATGTGGTTCATAGTCCTCGGCATGTTAGCTGGAACCTTGTTGAGTTAACGAAGGTTCCATTGAAGATGAAGAAGATGAAGAAGCTGCAATACCTTTGAGACCTTTGGGCTCACACCATTGACACCTCTGATCCTGATGACAAATGCCAGCTTGGGATCTGCAGGTATAGAGAAGTTGCCAGCTTTTCTTGCCATCCTGGCCATTCGAATCTCAGGTCAGTACATTTGCCTAGATGCCTTGTGATAGCGCTTAGCTTTTCCGTAGATAAGCTTCCTCCTTACCCTTTATTTGGGCAAACTTCTTTCTCAGGCACTTTACCTTCAGCTCTGCAACATTCTTTCACTTTCTCTCAAGGGCTTCTGGCAGAGCAGGAGCCTTCTCTTCTCTTCCGCACCCTCCCGTGGTTCCAGCAGGAAAAGAGCCTCATTAAACTTTTGAGTAGGCAGAAAACTTATTTATACCTTTGTGGTAAACATTCTCTGGCTTTAAGCCTATGTATATTCCAAGTTTTGAGGTAACAACTCAAATAATGATCATATTTTATAGAATTTGATGACAAAAGGTGCCTTTCCTCAGATTTATCTTCCTCAATTGCTTTGACCAGACATTTTGTTCCTACATAACAATAGTGATATAAGATGTTGTTTTACTTTATATTATTTACAGATAGATGCAAGACTAGATTAAATAACTATTATTTAAAAACATTTTCTGGTGAAAAGAAAAAGAATTATTTAAAGTAGAAGTGAAAGAACTTATTTTGTCATGAAATACTGTCGTTTACAAGGAGAGCTAAAAGTTCATGGAATGTTAGGGAAATACTGATTTTTATGACTATAGATGTTTGGTTATTTAAAGCATTGGGTTATGTTTTTTTTTTCTTTTTTGCGGTACCGGGGATTGAACCCAGGGGTGTTCTACCTTCGTGCTACACCCCCGGCCCTATTTTTTATACTTTATTTTGAAACCGGGTCTCACGAAGTTGCGGAGGGCCTCACTAAGGAGAGAGAGAGAGAGAGAGAGAGAGAGAGAGAGA
>PVJS01007677.1:0-15985 GCA_004027185.1 Glis glis | reverse complement strand
AAAAATCTAGACTAACAAATGTATACAATTAGATCAGTGTAACATGCTTAAGCATGTTCTTTTTGCATCTTTGACTTCTGTATGGGCTTTATACATTTTATACTATTTCAAGCTCTCTTTTAGCTTATTTTAATGTAATAAGGGATTTGTGGGCAAATCTTGAATATATTTTGATAAATATGTAGCTCTGCAGAAGCTAATTAAACATCCATGAACATTATACTATCTGTGTATATTATACTAGAAACGTGTACAAACTTTTTTGGAATTACCATCATGGTGGAATCAAAGTTTAGGAAAAAAATAAATGATCAGGAATAACAAACAAAATCAGAAATTCAAGCCGGGTGTGGTGGCACACGCTTGTAATCCCAGTACTTTGGGAGGCGGAGACCGGAGGATCCGGGTTCACGGCCAGCCTCAGCTCTCTCTCTCTCTCTCTCTCTCTCTCTCCTTCCCTGTCTCTCTCTCTCTCTCTCTCTCTCTCTCTCTCTCTCTCTCTCTACCTAGTGAGGCCCTCCGCAACTTCGTGAGAACCGGTTTCAAAATAAAGTATAAAAAAATTGGGCCGGGGGGTGTAGCGCGGAGGTAGAATGCCCCTGGGTTCAATCCCCGGTACCGCAAAAGAATTCAAGTAATTTTTTATATAAGACATCAATAGTCATTCATAACTCTAGTTCCCATTTAACACCCCCACACACACACTGATTAGTTGTGAAATAAGAAATACTGCCTTTATTTATTTTACATATTGAGATTCGCAAGTAAAATACTGTTTGAAACAAATATTAACCTAAGATTGGCTCCTAAACTGTGTGCTCAGGCACCTCACTGGGCTGCATCAAATTCATAGGGCACCAGGGGACATTTTCAATTTGTGTTTGCCAAGGGTGCTGTGAACTGTGGAAGCTTGGAAACCTCTGGTTTCCAAGTGAAGACATGGAGACATCAGCTGATGGGAAGTGCTGGACCTCAAGGTTGTCAGAATATTTTCTAGCGAAATGTGGCCAGGAGTCTAAAGCTATATATACTTCAGAGCTTATTTGAAATATAAGAGATTATCCATGTAGCCAATTTCTAAACTGAAAACAGCTATGGTAATTTTTATGCTTGCCCTTAAACATGTAAAAATGAATGAAATCCACTTCCCTGAAAAAGTAGAGAACATGTCTGTAATTTTATACTGCTAGTGTTTCGTAGGATGCAGTTGTTTTATAGAATGATATTCTTAGAAACAAAATCACAATAACAGTGTTAGGAAAAATTCTTGGGAAGTTCATTGATGGTTTTGATTTATCCAAATCCTGTAATTATCTTTAAATAACCCCCCATCCACAAACCATTGACTGTCAATGGTATGACTTTTCATGCAGTTAATGATGTAGCTGAGAAGATATTTTAAATAAATTTATTTTTAATCATATTAGACCTAGAGAGATTGAAAATATGATACAATTTTGAGCAACAAATAAAATAATTGTAAGTGAAATCTTTTCCCAATGCAACATTAATTATGCAAGCTATAGGTATCTGAAAATAGAAATTAAACTGAGCTGTCTTCTTGGTTTTAATTATGGCAGCAGTTTTAAATTGTTATTATTCATACCTCATGCAAAAGTCTATATCCTACATCATAAAGGGTTGACCAAACTGAGCAAAATCACTGCAACTTATCTTTTAGGTACAATTACCAAAATATCTCATTTCAAATGCTAGAATGTAAAGAAATTTGAGTGTTTGTTTTTATATTTATGTTTGATGCAAATAGAACAACATTGCAATCCTTTATCTGAAACAACAAAGTAATTAAAAGATACTTTCTGTAAAATTACTCATTGTTTCTTTACTTACTAAATATCAATTAATCACAACTCAACTTTGACCTGTCATATACACTAAAATGTGAGATTAAGTGCGATTGTTTGTTAGAAAATATGTATTTTTTATTAAAATGACTTGATTAATGTGGGGGCATTAAACTATCCTATCAGATTAATTTATGCTTTCCGATGTATTTGAACATATTCTTTCTGATGAAGTAAGAGATCCAATAGCCTCTTTTGTTAATAGTAGACTTGAAGCTTTATTGGACGGATTGGTCGCATTGACATTCCATTATGATGCTAAATATAAGTAGAGTAGTGATTTAGAACAACAAGAACACCACTACTTGGACTGAAGATGTTTGCCAACATAGAATTTGTTCACTCACACAGTGCATGAGGGCAAAGTCCTTTGAAGTCAGAGGCCACTGCTTGTGCAGGACTTCTGAGAAGAAAGACGGCTTTTTAGTCAAAGAAGCAATCCAGTGTGGTGTATCGATTTGGCAACATCACAGCTGCTTCTAATAAGTGGGATGGAAGGGCCGTTTCTGTGGGGCTGGAATTACTTTTCGATTGCTGGGGCCACAGTGTTGGTACTCTTATTTTGCTGTGCCACCTTTTCTGATCAATACCGCATCACCCAGCAGATAGTAATTAGGTTTCAGAGAGCCATTCAACAAAGATCTGTGTTGACTGCGATAGACAGAGCCAAGGAAAAGGTCACACAGAATCAGCAGCCAACTAAAAGGTGATGGGTAAAGAAAAGACCCCTTGCCTGAGAAGTACTTAGCTCTTTTTTAATTACTGTAATTTTCAACAAAAGTCAGAGAGTGAGATGATGAAGTGAAGCACTTTCCTCCCTGCTGTTCCTGATGAGGCTTGATAGGCCTCGAAATTACGCATTGACTCCCCGTTTGATTTCTCCCAGTGTTTAGTGCTAATAACCTGTAGGGCCTCTTTTTTTTTTCTTTGTACCTCTCAGTCCTAGTGTCACTGCAGTAATTACACTGTGTGAAATCTGTACTGCAATCACAGCTGCCAACTTACAGCTTCACAGGCTGGGTCAGGCTGAGTATGGCACAGGAAAAAAAAAGCTAATAGCTAAGACAGAGGGAAAGATTTAAAAAAAATTCCTGCAATGTTATAATGAATTTTAATAGAATCTCATTATTTCCAAACTGTGTACAAACATGATGAATTTTTAGAAACAGTAAGGGGGTGGATTGTGCCTCTACTCTTTACTCATATTCAAACTTTGCAGAAATAAAAATACAACTAGTGCCAGATCTAAATGCAGATTTTCACATTGCTAGTGCTTTGTTAATTCGAGGGTGTAAGGAAAGGGTCCAGGACTGGGGATCCTCTGAACAGTGCTGACTTCTATGATAAGGAATTTTAAAAAATGTTTCACAACAATATTTGTTACCTTTTCAATCAATGCCCTTCATTAAACTATTCTTTTGTTACTCTGAGGTGGGAATTAACCCTTGATATTCAAGTAGCACCTGCTGGTGGAATCAGGTACCATCATCTTGGATCTTGTTCCTTTGGGGAGTTTGGAACTCAGGCTCAGAAACAACAGAAATAGCAGCAGCAACAGCCTTCTTGAAAATTAGGAGTACTCTGAAAATCTGTAATTTTTTTAAGGCAAAGTGATGAATTTTCAATTATAATTGAGTTCCAGTTACTATTCTAGCATTGTAAACACATCTGTGATCTTCCATAGGACTGTTATGTAATTGATGCCAACTGGTATAGCAGGTCACGTTTATTTAGTATAAAATTTTTATATTAAAATGGTAAGATAAAGGATTATTATAAGCACAATCATCACAAATCAAATAATATAACTTGGTGACCTTTCAGGTATGAATTCTCAATATGAAATGGATATCCTTGTAAAAACAAATATTGAAATGCTATATGTTGATTGGATTATTTCAACATAACCAAAAATATACTTAAGTACATAAGTTTAAAAATATATTATCAATCTTAGGAACTTTATTCATGAAACATTCATGTTTATTTATTTAGTAAATCTTACTCAAATGGTAAAATGATTATAATCGCCTATTAGGAAATTTTTACATTATGAAAACTGCTAATTTTATGGAAAATAAGGTAACAGTAAAATTAATTGCTAAAGCATTGATATGTTGATGTAAGAAGAACTTAGTGAATTAATGGAAATAAATTTTCATTATTATGACTGTCATCAATTCAATCATTGCTTGCGGTTATTACCAACACACATGGTAGAAGATCAGCTAAATTGTATCACTTTGAATGATTTAAACCCAGGATACAGACCCTTTACACAGGATCATGCCACCTATGCAGCTAATCCATTGATCTTTTTGGTGGAAGAAGCTATCATTAAAATTCTGTATTTTAGAGCTAAAGTAAATTTCCCCTCCTCCATGATTCATCCATCGAGTTGCCTGGTATTTCCTACTAATCGAGGACAGGAAATGCCTTCCTAACCTTGCAAATGATCGTTTTCTTTCTTGAAGCATGAGATTTGATTGCCCTTGCAATCTTGGCTCACACTTACTGCCTGTATTGTGAATAACAGTTCCTCTCTCAGTCATAGTGTTTGACTCTATGACCTCCCACAGAAATGAATTCCAAACACAGACCATGCATTGGAAAATGGAGATGGGAGTTCTTTGATACTAGATAGTAGGAATATTGAGCTAGGAACATCCTGCTCTGATTTCTCTATAAATGCAAATCTACCTGGGTCAGAGAGTATATATCCAAATAGTTTCAGCAAGCACTTGCCCTATGAAATTGTACTTAAAAATCGCAAAGTGGATACTAGTATTTTTTTATCCCTACATGGGTTAGGGGGAAATAGAAAATATTTTCCAGTAAGCTTGGCTGGAGGAAAGCAGCCATTTTGGCAAATTATCAATTCAGAAGTTTGTTTTTTGAATGTGTGAAAAAATTGTATGGAATCAAGTCAAAAGCTAAGCTTTGCTTTATTAATTCTTTCATAATAAAAATATTTCATTATTATGCGCATCTAAAATATTTCATCATTATGACCACCATTGCACAGTTTTCTTTGTAGATTATATGAAAAAGATTGTTTTTAATTAGTTATTTCATTTGATTTTCTCAAATAGTCCTTTTGTATTATTGGTATTGGTACAAGCTCCCATTAATTGTGAAAATAATATTGGAATGGAATATATAAAATAATCAGGAAAGCAACTTTTTTAGTACTCTGACACTGTAATATTACAGTGGAAGTGTATGGAAGGACACATTAAGATATAAGAAGAGCACTCACTGTAACTCAAAACTTACCAACTTTTCACGTCTCCTAAGGATTCTTACTACAGTTTGAAGAAATTAACAGTTAATTTTGTTTCAGTTGGTGTGCATATTTGAATGTTAAAATGATATTTCAAGGCACTTATAATGAAACTTTTCAGTATTTTGTGTTCTTTTCTAATTGTCTAAATTCGAAAGGCTATACTGTACTCTTTCAATAAGGCTTATTGAAAAGTTAAAAATGAGTGTTTTTCAGTGAAACTCATATAAACGGAGAGTAGAATGGAAGTTAGTAACCTGGGGTTGGAGTTGGGGGACGGAGTATAGAGAATATTGGTCAAAGGATATAAATTTCAGTAAGTCAGGAGAATTAGTTCAAGAGAGATATTATACAACAGTGTGGCTATAGTTAGCAATGTACTGTATATCTGAAAATTGCTAGAGAGTAGATTTTAAATGTTCTCACCACAAAAAAGATAACTGTGTGTGTTAACGAACAGGTCAGTGGCTTGATTTAGCCATTCCACATGAGTACATATTTCAAAGCATCATGTTATATATCATAAATATTTATAAAATTCATGAATTAAAGAAGTGGTTTTCTTATTAAAATATGTTATGGCTACTTTTGTATTATGTATTTTGTGTTATGGTAAAATACCATAACATAACATTTTCTATTTTAATCTTTCTTTTTCTTTTGGTGCAAGGGATTATACCCAGATCCTCACACATGCTAGTCATGTGCTGTACCACTGAACTATAACCCCGACCCATATTTAAAAAAAAAATGTTTAACTCTATGGTTCTATGGCACTAGTTGTATTCATCGCTCTGCAACCATCACCACCAAGCATCTCAGACATTTTTTATTTTCCCAAACTGAAACTCTACCCACTAAACACTCACTCCCATTTATTCCTGCTCTCAGCCCTGGGAACCACCACTATACGTTCTGTCTTTATGAAACTCATGTAAGTGGAATCACTCACTGTATGGCATTTTGTGAAGCCTATTTATTTCATTTGGCATAATATGTGCAAGGTTTATCCATGTTTAGTATGTATCAGACTTTCCTTCCTTTAGGGATGAATAATATCCCATTTCATGTATGTACCACATTTTGTTTATTCATTAGAAGATATTAGGTTGTTTCCATCTTTTGGCTATTGTGATTTTTTTTATTTATCTACTTTTTTTGCAGTACTAGGATTGAAACCAGGGGCATTCTACCTTTGGGCTGCAACCCCAGCCCTATTTCTTATTCTTTATTTTGAAACAGGGTCTCCTAAGCTGCAGAGGACCTCACTAAGTAGCTGAGCCTGGCTGCAAACCCAGATCCTCCGGTCTCAGCCTCCCAAGTACTGGGATTACAAGCGTGCACCACCACGCCTGGCCTATTGTGATTTTTATGACTACTTTCAATTGAATAACTTTATTCTTTAAAATACTAATGAATAATCTCAGTGAGTAACTTTATATTTTGTAAGATAATTGGAAGTATGCACATGATTATTTCCTTAATTATTTCTATTACTATCCATTATTACTTCTTTGACATTGTTGACGTATTTTGTTCACAGATACTTATCATCTTTACTTGAAGGTCTTATAATTTATTGAACTACCTGTGCACACTATAGCCCAAATGAAGGGAAAGACACAAATAAGAAGGTGTCAGTTTGAAAGATATCAGTGCCAGGTTTAATATGCAGACTTGGATCATTTGGCTTGTAGAGTGTGTATACATTTTTCAAAAGTGAGTTGTCAACATCTATAAATCAGGAGATTTTATATTAAATTCTGGATTTCTGGTATCTGAAAAAATCTGGAATATCTGGCAGCATATTGAACCACTTTTCATATGCCCATATTTTCTGGAGCTAGGTTGCAGTTGTCATCTTCAGACAGAATTTGAAGTTTCCAGTAGAACGCTGACTCCGTACAGCCTTCTTGTCTCATTAATACATGCTCAGCCCGACACAGATGTGTCCTCTAGAGCTGTACTGTACTTGATGTGTGACCAGTCCAAAATCAGACATGTTGCAGGTATAAAATTTATACTGGATTTCACAGACTTAATATGGAAAAAAGATGGCAAAATAGCCCATGAATAATTTTTGTATTGATTACATATTTAAATGGTAATATTTTAGTTAAATAAAATATATTACTGAAATTTCATATTTTTAAATTTTTTTAGCTGTACTGAGAATTGAAATCAAGGCTTCATGCTTCGCTGCTGCTGAGTTACAACCCCGGCCCTTTTTAACCTATTGTAAAGTGGCCACTGGACGATTTGACATGACATATGTACCTCACGTTAGCGTTCTACTAGATGGTGCTGCTGTCATTGATTATGGGCCAATTCAGGGGTTGCTAAGCCCGTGGGCCAGATCTGACTGGGCACTTGTTTGATGTGATCAGAAAGTTTTTTCACAGTTGGATATTTGTAATTGACTTGATGAGAGGAACACTGGATTTGAATTCTAATTAAGGGAAATGCTATTCTCCCCAAAAGAATTTCATTCTTCTCATTGGTAGACCTGTATTCAAAATATTGTACCAAATTACTGTATTTCAAATTTTGTTAAAATTATGGAAATTTGTTTCTTTTATCTTGCTATTTCACTTCTTATTTTTTGTCCTTTGGTTTCTTGGTGCACAAAGTCTAAATACTTCACAGAAACAGTTTGTCAATGGCTGGTCCCATAGGGGCCATTGGGAGGGAGCTAAGCATATGGACACGCTTTGGATTCCAATAGACAAGGGTTCCAATTTTATTAACTGAACTAATTTCTGAGTCTTAGTTTTCTCATCTGTAAAATGGCAGTAATGATTCCTGTTAAGAGTTATTTTGAAGACTGAATAAGACACCATATGAAATGTTTTGTGAAAGAGGAGACTCTAACATTTTCTCTCCCTAGAGTGGTCTTTCTTGTCAACCCTGACTTGGTCACCCCTTGCCCATCTTTAGCTTAGTAACTCATCTAGCTCAAAGACTCACTTCCCATACTGTCCCCAGCATAAGGCAGTTCTCCCTGGAAATTCTGCACTTCTAATTTTTATGCTCATCATACGATTGGTACTTGTCTTATGTCTTTCTTCCTTCCAAGATTTTTAACTACATGAGGGAAGTGTCTGGCTTGTTAGCCACTATTTCCTAAAACTAACACATGATATGAATTCAATAAATATTTTTGAATGATGTTGATGATGCAAACTGCCAGACATGTAACATATAACACCACAAGAAAAAGGAGATTTAACTTTTCTGCAGATATTACAAAGTTTGTGTGTAGAGATGTGGGTCATGTCATATTTTGGTCTTATATGTTTTTAAAGATAAGTGAGACAATGTGAGTGCCATAATGTACAATGTAAGTTCTTAGCACAGGGCCTGGCACATAGTAAGCCCTTAACAAATTCTCTCTCCTATAATGATGGATGATGATGATCAAAATATTGAACATCAGCTGTTTGTGGTGGTGCATGCTTGTAATCCCAGTACTTGGGAGGCTGAGACAGGAATATCACAGGTTGGCAGTCAGCCTCAGCAACTTAGTGAGGCCCTCTGCAACTTAGTAGGACCCTGTTTCAAAATAAAAAATAAGGTTGGGGGTGTAGCTCAGAGGTAGAATGCTCTTGGGTTCAATCCCCAGTACCCCCCCCAAAAAAAACTGAACTTCAAAATAACCAAAGTATCTAGGTTTTAAATACAGCTGGGCATGGTGGCACACACCTATGGTCCCAGTACTGAGGAGGACTGCAGGCTTAAACCAGCCTTGGAAACTCAGAGAGGCCTTCAGCATCTTAGAAAGTCTATGTTTCAAAATAAAAATAAAATAGGGCTGGAGGTATAGCTCAGAGGTAGAATGACCCTGAGTTCAATCCCCAATACAAAAAAAAAAAAATAGAATAAGAAAATTAGTCCTTCTCAGCATCCAAATTCAAACCACTCAGAATAAAGATTTCAACTTTTTTTGTAATGAACAAGATTTGAAATTGAGGAGAGTAAAAACTTAGAATCTAGATAAAGTTCTGAAAACCCAAACTGAGGAAAAATTTTCCCGATTTTACACGTTAAAAGTTTATACAAGCCGGTCGTGGTGGCACACACTTGTAATCCCAGTACTTGGGAGGCTGAGACCGGAGGATCTGGGTTCGTGGCCAGCCTCAGCTACTTAGTGAGTCCCTACACAACTTAGTGAGACCCTGTTTCAAAATAAAGAATAAAAAATAGGGCTGGGGGTGTAGCTCAGAGGTAGAATGCCCCTGGGTTCAATTTCCGGTACCACACACACACACACACACACACACACACACACAAAGTTTATACAATGAATGGCTATTTGCCTAGAGATGTTTCTGGTTGGAATGGCAACTGGCAGTTGTGGCCCAGGTACTCTCAGAACATGAGGCTGAACACCCGAGAATAAGAAGCACATGCTAGGGCATAATGAGGACTGTACACGAGGCTTTGCCAGTGGAAGTGGACACTTGGAATCCAGAGTGGATGGAGCCAATGATGAAATTCAGTGCCAGGCCTCCCTCATAGCCTAACCTTGTAAGATTTAAAAGGCCAGATTTGCATGATGAAGATATTTTCAGAAGATGAAGTCGTTATTCTCTTTCATTTGATGTATATTTGTCTTAGTCATTTCTTTTGATATAACAAAATATATGTGGCTAGATAACTTACAAATAATAGAGGTTTATTTAGCTCATGGTTCTGGAGGCTAGGAAGTCTAAGAGCGTGGTGCTGGCATCTGATGGCCATCTGGTGAGAGCCTTCTTGCTGCATGATAACATAGTGGAGGGCATCACATGATGACACAGAGCCAGCTTGTCACAGAGACCTCACTTTTATAGCAAAGCCACCCCTTTGATAAACCATTAACCCATTTGTCTATGAATGTACAGTCCTCATGACCCAGTCACATCCTTACAACCCCATCTCCAAGTACCACTGATACCTGACTTTAAGGACTAAGTTTCTAACACATGAAACTTGAGGGACATACTCAGATATAACTATATTACCCTAAACTTCAGGGCTTTCTAGAATTTCTTTTAAGAAGTCTATATATTCAAGCCATAGTTTTCCAGGTCTTCAGTATAGTTCTTTTCAGTTTAACTAGTCTTTGTTAAGTATCTTCTATGTACCAGGCACAAATGATCTAGATATGAATACAAGCTAGGAGTCTACTACAGAGGAGCTCATAGATTGTTGGAAAAGATCTGTGTACAAAAGACAGATTGTCATTCTAATTGGAATCTCAGTGTAGTTTTGATTTGTATCTTCCTGATTGCTAGTGATGTTGAACATTTTTTCATGTATTTATTGGTCATTTGTATTTCTTCTTTTGTGAAGTGTCTATTTAATTCAATTCTCCAATTCTTGATTGGGTTATTTGTTTTGTAATGGTAAGTCTTTTAAGTACTTTGTATATTCTAGATATTAGTCTTGCACCAGAGGAATAGCTAGCAAAGATCTTCTCCCATTCTGTAGGCCCTCTTTTAGACTCTTGATGGTTTCCTTTGATGAACTTAAACTTTTTAATTTAATGCCATCACCCTTTTTGAATTCTTGTTTTAATTTCCTGAACTTTGGGGCTCTTACTGAAGAAATTTCTACCTGTGCCTATACATTGGAGTGTTAGACCTATGCCCTCCTCTAGTAACTTCAAAATCTCTGGTCTAATTTCCAGGTCTTTGATTCATCTTGAGTTGACTCTAGTGCAGGATAAGAGGTAGGGATTTAATTCCATTTTTTCTACAAAGGGATAACCAGTTTTCCTACCATTTGTTGAAAAGGCTGTCTTTTTTTTTCCAGTGTATGTTTTTGGCATTTTTGTCAAAAATCAATTGGCTATAAGTGTGTGGATTTGTTTCTGTATCTTCTGTTCCATTGGACTGTGTGTCTGTTTTTGTGCCAATACCATGCTGTTTTTTATTACTATAGCTCTGTAGTATAATTTGAAGTCAGGAATTGTGATGCCTCCTGCATGGTTCTTTTTGCTGAGAATTGCTTTTGCTATTCTGGGTCTTTTGTTTTTCCATATGAAATTTGAGACTGATTTTTCTATCTCTGTGAAGAATGACATTGGCATTTTGATAGGGATTGCATTGACTCTGCATAGTTAATAAAGGCGCACAGTGGGAGGTGTCATCAAAGATGGGGCCCTGTGCCTAGGTCTAAGAACAAGAAAGAGCAGGCTTCCTGGAGGACTAAAACCAGAGCAGAATCTCTGTGTGTATGTATGTGTGTGTGCATGCATGCGTGCAACTGTGAAAGTGATACAACCTAGGTTATGTTGTGCTTTATATCCTTGTAGCCTCTCCAACCTACAATGGAATTTAGGGCTATAACCAGTAACTGTGGTAGGAAATCTCAGAGGTGGGGCAGGAGTCTCTGAGTGGACTGGGGGAATATGAAAGATGGATCTTGAGATTCTCTCACAATTTCAGGATGTAGGAGTATTGGTGACTAGTTGTATGGCATGAGGATTACTGTGGCATGGCCTAATGGTGAGTCAGAGATGTAGGAGGAGATGGGAGATGAAGCAGGTGAGGACGCAGGAGCCAGATAGTGATGCCATAATGAGGTGCTTGGGATTTTATCCATTAGGGAGTGGGGGGTCACTGAAATATTTTGAGTAGACAGTGACATGTTCAGATTTTTGGCTTAAATGAGACCTTAAAAACGGCCTAAAACCAAAGTGCTGATATGTATGTTTTTACCTGCCTAAGACTTAAAGTTTTTTTTATCCAGTTTTGAGAGAATATCCAAATTCCCATACGGCAACAATATACTGGTGATGAATGACAGCTAACCCATTGGACGGGACATAGACCATCTTTCTTTCAGTTAAAGTTCTGTGATTTGTCAGAGCTGAGCCATTCACTCCATCCCATAATGGCAAGGTTTGCCATGATTGTTATTTCTCAGCCAGGACCAAAGGGAATAGGGAAAGTATCAGTAACATCAAAAATGTTCATGAGAGCAGAATTGGATATATAGGCACACCCTGGTACTGTGGAAAGATAATATGAGTAAGTTTAACAAATGTGTGAGCTGATGATAAAGTGGTGAATACACTGTTCTGATACTACAAAGGAGATGCCAAACTGTCTCACAAAAGGGTTAGAGAGGACATTTTTTTTTTTTTTGCGGTACCGGGGATCGAACGCAGGGGCATTCTACCTCCGCGCTACGCCCCCAGCCCTATTTTTTATACTTTATTTTGAAACCGGGTCTCACGAAGTTGCAGAGGGCCTCACTAAGGAGAGAGAGAGAGAGAGAGAGAGAGAGCGAGAGAGAGCGAGAGAGAGAGCACTGAGGCTGGCCGCGAACCCGGATCCTCTGGTCTCCGCCTCCCAAAGTACTGGGATTACAAGCGTGCGCCACCACGCCCGGCTAGAGAGGACATTACTAAGAATGTAAACCTCTGCAGAAGGGTTAGTGAGGACTTTACTAAGCAGAGAAAGAGAGAAAGAGGATTTTCCCTAAACAGTCCTAGAGTTCACTTTTTATCTCATTTTAATTATTTCAGTCACAAGCATGTCCTGGTTTGGAGAGCAGATCACATGTTTACCCTCTATGTAGCAGCAGTGTGGTAAAGACTTCTCTTTGTTTTGAAACACAACTGCTCTCCATCTTCCAGCCAGATTGTAGTTGGAGGTGGCCATGTGTTGTTATCTCCAATGGAGTGGGCAAAATCGATGTCTCCCACAGCTGAAAAGCTGAGGAAAAATGAAAAAAGGACAATGTGCTTCTATCCCTATCCTAAATTTCTCGTGTCACAAAATCTAGCTTGCACTATGATTAGAGAAGAGCTTTAAATCAGGCATGAAACTAAAAGTTTGAACAAGGCCGAATGAAATTTTTTAGTTATTTTTATTTGAATTGACAAATAATAATTGTATATATTTATGGAGTAAACTGGGTATTACAATATACGAATACATTATAGAATGATTAAATCAGGCTGATTATCATATCTATTATCTCACATATTTATCATTGCTTTGTGGTGAGAACATCTTCAATCTACTCTTAGTAATTTTAGAAATAAACTTTGTACCTTATATCTGTCAGTATTCTTGCAGCCATAATCTAATTATCTGACCACACATAATTTAGAGGAAAGAAGATTTATTTTTTTATAGTTTTGGGCTCAGTCCATGTGAAGATGGGGACTGTGGACCTCAGGGCTTGGTGGAGGGAGAGCACATGGGCTGTGTTCACATCGAGGAGTCTGGAAACGAGAGAGAGAGAGAGAGAGAGAGAGAGAGAGAGAGAGAGAGATGGCACGCGTGAGCGAGCAGGGGGGAAGATCCATATATAATCTCCAAGGCCACACCCCCACGGACGACCTCCTCCAGTCACACCCTACCGGCCTACCAGGCACCACCTAGGTAAATTCATTACAATAGATTTATCCGTTTCTGCTAATATAAAATTAATATATTTTATATGTGCTTATATTTCTACACATGTGCATAGAAAAAATCTTAACTATTAAATACAAAGCTGTTAACAATACCTCTGAATACCCATTAATATTGTATTGATAATATTAGGATACATTGAGAAATATTTTCAGAATGAAATAATAATGACATTGGGTGTTATTTTTGATAATTTTAGAGACAGTGCAGGCTTACTAAATGATTTTAGTAAGCTTCAGTAATAATTGCTGACAGTCAATGGATATTAATTCAGTTTCTTTTTTGTATGACACTCAAAAATAAATTCTCCTAATGACTCCAAATATAATTTATTCTCTTGTTAATTTCATAAAAATCAATTTATATTAGTAAAATTGTGATTTTGACTCTGGGCTTCCATAACTTTATGCTTCAATATGAAAGAAAAATTGCCAATTTATCTGTTACTATCTAGCTTTTCCTCCCTTTGTTTATCATATTTTCTGATGTATCTAAGACATAATTAGAAATCATAGGTGCTGGAGTCAGACATGCCTAGATTTGAATCCCAGTTCTTCAATTTTCTTTGCCTTGTGTTCATGAGCAATTTACTTAACCTCTTTAAGCAACCTTTATGCACTGAGGTTGTTTTGAGGACTGAATGATGCAGGGTACATTGAGTGCCCGGAGCAGTGACAGTGAGTCCCATCCACATCCCCACCTCAACCTATTCTCATCTCTACTCACCTTTAAGGAGCAGTAAATATAGTTTAATGCAGTTTCAAATAAGAATTCAAAAGCTTTCCATTTGTCTACATTAATTGGCACTACTTTTTTTTATGCTCAAAGAAATTTAGTAGGCTGTCGCCAATGTTAAAAGCAAAGGTAAAAATCTTTAAAAAATCTTTTATTTTTGTAAATTTTAAGTTTTCCATTGAGTTATAGTTTATCTTTGTGTGTGTGTGTGTGTGTGTGTGTGTGTGTGTGTGTGTGTGTTACTGGGGATTGAAACCAGGTTACATTCTACCTCTGAGCTATACCCCCAGCCCTATTTTATTTTTATTTTTTGAAACAGGATCTCATTAGGTTGATGAGAGTCTCACTACTTGCTGAGGCTGTCCTTGAAACTGAGATCCTCCTGTCTCAGCCTCCCAAGTACTGGGATTACAGGTGTGTGCCACCACACACAGCTGTAGTTTCTCTTTTAAAGATTGAGATGAAATTAGTAAAAAGGCAATTATGTTGGGGCAAATGTAGACAGAGAACAGAAAATAAAAATGAGTACTAAGTTAGATATATTGGTGGGTAGTGGGAAAAGATGCAATATTACAAGATTAATGCATATCTGTATAGATAGATAAACATTGCAGAAAATTTAGTAACTGGAGATAAACAGATGTGAGTAAGAAAAAAAGGGCAACATTACCCATTAACTCCCTGTTGTAAATATCTGTTCTTAAAATTTTGACATGTGCCTTTCTTATATACTTATGTATATTTTATTTATTTATTTACTTACTGACTGACTGACTGACTGACCGACTAACTTACCTATTTTGTGGTACTGGGTTGGAGCATTCTACCTCTGAGCTACACTCTTATCCCCATTTTATTTTTTTTTTTTTTGAAATTTTGAAACAGAGTCTAGCGTTTCTGAGGGCCTCACTAAGTTGCCAAGGCTGGCCTTGAATCTGTGAGCCTCCTGCTCAGCCTTCCAAATATTGGGATTACAGGAGTGTACCACCACTCCTGGTTTACTGATGAATATTTTAAATTTTATTTACTTTTTGCAACCTAGCTTTTTCACTTACTATATTGTTAGTATTTTCCATTATTACATAATACATAGCCTTATTTTAAATAGATGATTATATTGTAATCTATAGATTTATTTAAAAATTGAACGTTTACATATTATACAGTTTTTTACTGTTGAAACAATGTTTTGTCATCCTTTCAGTCAATTTTTGGAGTGCATATTCATAATTCCTGTTGAAAAATTCCTAGAGGTGGAATTTCTGGGTCACAGATTATAAACATTTTTAGGGTTTGATACTCATTGCCAGATATCTCTGCAAAGCTGTAGCATTTGTGTTTTCACCAATCCTTATCATTTTTTGACCATTTGATAAGATACATCATTATTTTCGCCTGAATTATTAGTAGTAACATTGAACTTTTTGTATGTGTTTTACCATTTGTTTTTTTATTTTATATGTTAATTTCCTTTGCTTCTATTTTCCTCATTGTCTTTTTTATTAACTATTATTTATTTATTTATTTATTTTTTGCGGTACCGGGGATTGAACCCAGGGGTGTTCTACTTCCGCGCTACACCCCCGGCCCTATTTTTTATACTTTATTTTGAAACCAGGTCTCACGAACTTGTGGAGGGCCTCACTAAGGAGAGAGAGAGAGAGAGAGAGAGAGAGAGACAGGGAGAG
>PVJS01007676.1:33492-55406 GCA_004027185.1 Glis glis | reverse complement strand
ACACACACACACACCTCCATCCATCACTGAACCTGTATCTTCAAAACCTTGGTACTATTTGCTCCGATTTAGCTTATTTTCATCTCCACCTCCTCATTGCTCTGCCCCAGGCAGAGTGGTCACAAAGGCGAGGGGCGTTGTTTTTTACTGGCCCCTGTGGCTTAGAAAGAGTTAATTAATTCCTAATTGACTCCTTAGCCTGGGAGGAGCACTAACTTTAGATTGGATGATGGTGACATCATGTCAGTAGCAGCAGCCAATAAGAGGCGTCCCTGCTTAGGAAGTTTAAGACCCGGATGTCTGGGTGGGGGGACTGGAGCAGCTCGGTGGATGTAGTAGTTCTGCTGTCGACGTGGCCGGCCGTGCGCGCCGGCCGCTCGCCCTGCTTACCTGGACTTCCTCGGCTGTGTCTGCCGTGCAAACTGCACGGACCTGGGTCCCCTCCAGCCCCCGCCTCCCCTCCCAGCCCGTCAGGAGTTGCTTTCCGGCCATCGCTGCCGCCGGTCAGCAGGTGACCCCGTGTCCTGCTGACAAAATCCCTGGATTCCTAATGAGTCAAGGCCGGCCGCTTTCTTTTGTTCCCGGGTCTACATCCTCTTTTGGGGATGTAGCCCCGCGGGTATGTCCCTCTCGCTTTTGCATTCAGGTTTCCCCCTCCATAGCCTCACGGTTTTTAAGCATCTAATTTCCAAACCTCACAAACGCACGTTTTCTTCAGGTTACCTTTCTCCGGCTGCAAATGCAATGCTTGCTCACGTTGAAAAACAGAGGAAATGCAGTGTGAGAAACGAAAGGGAAGAAGACAAAAATCAGGTGTAAGCAGATCAGCCAAAAATCCCCATGGCCAACAATATTGGCTGTTCTCTTCAAAACTGAAAATATAAAAGCTTTTTTTGAGGGGGGTGTTGGGAATGGAACCCAGGGGCTTTCTACCTCCAAGCTACATCCCCAGCCCTTCTTAATTTTTATTTTAAAACAGTGTCTCCCTAAGTTACTGAGGCTGGCCTCAAGCTTTCAATCCTCCTGTCTTAGCCTCCCAAATTCTGGGACTATAGGCATGTGCCACCACGCCCAACTATTTACAAATTTTCAATTGCATCTATTGTGCTTTTATGTTTGACTTTAGTCAAGTAAGCATTTCCTCAGGTCTTGAGATACAGTTTTTTTTTGTTTATTGTTTTTTGTTTTGTGGTCCAAGCTCCATCACCAGGCCTATTTTATTTTTTATTTGGAAACAGGGTCTAAGTTGCTGACAGTCTCAGTAAATTGCCAAGGCTGGCTTGAACCTGTGACCCTCCTGTCTCAGCCTCCCAAGAACTGGGATTACAAGCATGCACCACCTGGCCCTTAGTTTTTTTGGTTTTTTTTTTTTTTTTTTTGGTTAAGTGGCTTCCTAGTATTCCAGAATATGGAATAATTTATTTAACGCTTATATTTAAAGCCTACTCTTGGGTTATTTAGACTATTTTGAGCTCTTCTAAGTCTCTAATGAGCAAAGATGGATCTTTTCTTGTCCTGATCTCTAAATATTTCCTTAAGATACAAGCTTAGTGAAATTATCATTTTCCCAAACATAGTTTGGTTAGCCCTCCTCTTTTTTATTATTCCCAATTAAATTAAAATCACCTAGTCTAATTTCAAAACCAAACCTCGAGGTATTTAGAGGTAGTTTTCTAGGTATGCCTTGTTATAGTTTGGATCTTAAATGTCCCCCCGAAGGCCCATATGTTAAAGGTTTGGTGCCAGCCTGTGGGGCTCTTTGGAGGTGGTGGAACCTTTAAGAGGCGGGGCCTAGGGGGAGGAAGTTAGGTCATTGGAGGCGTGTCCTTGAAGGGGATATGAGGACCCCAGCTCTTTTCTCTCTCTCTTTCCCTCTGAGTTTCCCAGCTGCCACGAGGTTAGCAGCTTCCCCTGCCACACTCCCTGCCATGATATACTGCCTTGCCATAGGCCAAAGACAACAGGACAAAGTGACCATGGACTGACACCTCTGGCACTGTGAGCCAATAAATCCTCCCCCTCTTGTTTATCTCAGGCATTTTGTCACAGTGACAGAAAGCTGACTAATACATCTGTCTGATCGTTTTAATCATTTTTTAAAAAACTTCAGTAAAGTTTTGCAGTTCTATTTTAAAATTTTATTCCAAGTAGTGTTATATTTTAGTTGCAATTGTGAATGAAATCTTATTTCCATTGTTTCTAACTGGGTATTACTGATAGAAAAAGTATGAAAAATTTGAAAAAAAAGCTGGCACTATTGATGCTATTTTTTTTGTTTTTGTTTTTTTTGTTTTTTTGCAGTACCGTGGATTGAACGCAGGGACGTTCTACCTCTGCGCTACACCCCCGGCTCTATTTTTTTATGCTTTATTTTTGAAACCGGGTCTCACGAAGTTGTGGAGGGCCTCACTAGGTAGAGAGAGAGAGAGAGAGAGAGAGAGAGAGAGAGAGGAGAGAGAGAGAGAGAGAGGTAAATCGAACCTACGATCCTCCAGTCTCCGCCTCCCAAAGTACTGGGATTACAAGCATGCGCCACCACGCCCAGCTTGATGCTATTTTTTTAAACACTTTTATTGGTGTGATGTAATTATACATCGTAGTGAGATTCAAACATACATGCACACATCGCTCGGTGTATTTCCCTCTGCATCCCACCCCACTCCCCATTCCTCTCTTCCCATCCATGGTAGTGAGATTTGGTGGTATGATGCTATTCTGAGTTTTAAGGACATTCAAGTTATTCGAGTCCCTGGAAATGGTTACAACAAATTTTAATGATGGGAAGCGTTTTCATAAGAAAGAGCTAAGAACTAAGCTGTTTTGCTTGTCATTCCACCTTCCTTGGGCTCTGGTTCTGTCTATTCATTCATCTAACCCCAATCCTCGGCTCACGGAACTGGGGATTGAACCCAGGGGCATTCTACCTCCGATCTACACCCCCAGCCCTATTTTTATTCTTTATTTTGAAACAGGGTCTTGCTAAGTTGCAGAGGGTCTCACTAAGTAGCCGAGGCTGGCCGGGAACCTGGATCCTCCGATCTCAGCCTCCCAAGCACTGGGATTACAAGCGTGCGCCACCACACCCAGCTCCTCGGCCCACTTCTACAATGGGTCAGTGTTCCCCAGGATTTTGTCCCCATCTCCTTTTATGGAGCCGCTTTCCATGGGAAGAGCTCAGACACCTGTGGCCTCGGTCAGAGCATGTGCCAGTGACTTCTGACCCGTATCTCACATCCAGATTCTGAGCTACAGCACTCTGGGACCAATGGCCTGCTCCGTACTCCCACCTCAAAGTCCCACAGACACACCAGCTCACCTGCTCTTCCCCAGTCCATACCTGTGGCCAGCACCAGTCACTCAAGCTGGGGACCTGGCAGCCATCAGCCTCCTGGCCTTCCTCACCTGGGGCCTTCTGTCTGTGCCATTGCTTAGCAATTCCACCCCTTCCAAATTTCCAAGGACTAGTTCTACTCTCTCCCCTACACTCCCTACTGTGGGCCAGCCCTCATAAACTGAGCTGCTGCATGCTGCATTTACTACTGCAAACCCCAGAAGGTGCTTTGGCATTTGGGGGGTAACTCCAGAAAACTTGGGTTTGAAGTCAGGCTGTGTGACCGATTGGTCATGTGAGTTCGGCAGGCCTCCCAAGTCTATCCCACATGGTAGCTGGCGAGTAGTGAGGACTAAAATATAAGCCAGGTGTGGTGGCGCACGCCTGTAATTGCAGTACTTGAGAGGCTGAGACAGGAGGATCACAGGTTCGAGGCCAGCCTCAGCAACTTAGCGAGATCCTCAGCAACTTAGTGAAACCCTGTTTCAAAATGAAAAATAAAATAGGGCTGGGGGTTTAGCTCAGAGGTAGAATGCCCCTGGGCTCAATCCCCAGTGTAAATAAATAAATAAGAAGAATACAGAGCATACTGGAAATGCTGTGTTAAGTCAACAAGGAAAGTTCCCATGCCAGATAGTTACAGAAGGGCAGCCGGTTGCCAACAGCTAAGTTCAGGGGAGGAGGGACAAGCACCAATGTTGGTTGAGCCCAAGCAGGTGCTGTGCCCTGTAGGGGGCACTGTTTACACGCCCCCTCCCACCTCCCTCTGCCTGTCCAGAGCTGGGGCAGACACAGATCTGTGTCCCTGGAAGAGGGCCGCAGTGGAGCTTGGCTGCCTGACCCTCTGACTAGTTTCCATATGCCTTCATGTTCCTCTTTAGTCTACAGTGTTCCCAGACTGTCTGTTCCCTGAGCTACATTATGCAAATCCCAGCCGGCCCAGTATCCATAGAAACCAAATCTTTCTCTTCCTCAGCCTGTTCCCTGGCAGAAGAAACCCACCCGAGTGACACTCACAAAAAGGAAAAACAGCACCCCAGGGCACGAGAGCTTCCCCGTGACCTGGGCCATCAGACTTCAGTCCTTCCCAGACCTCCCTTCATGGTTGGGGGAAGGAGTGGGTGGGACAGGCCAGGGAAGGGAGCCGCATTTTCCTTTTGAAGGGAGATGCTACAATCCCAGCCTCTCCCATCACTGACAATCAGTCACCCTTGTCCAACGCAAATAGCCCCCCTGTCATTAAGATCACCCTTGCAGAGGGCGTGAGTCAGTATATGACATCACCTTTAATCTCATACATACAAATACAGGAGCCGCTTTGGAACATGACAATTTTATTGTGCGTGATCCAATTATTAATGTTATGAAGTGTTTCAAGAGCTGCTTTTTTCTAGGATTTTATGCTATGCCTAAAATATTCCTTTTTCCTCCAGGTTCTGCACCCGGGTTCTTGAAGACTGATCCACAGCAGCACCCTGAGTCGGCAGTCTCTTCTCTGGGACACAGGCTCTTGCTAGTGACATGAACTGTGAATCACAAGATGTTAGGATTGGAAATGACCTGGAAAAACGATGCAAGTGGCCAAGTTTCCGTGTTTACAGAAGAGAAGCCGAATGGCTTTATCAAAGTTCCATAGCTATGGAAGCAGCAGGGACAGGTATTATAGGGAACCAACCATTCACCAAACTGATTTACACATATGCTTGCTTGAAATCACTTCACCAGCCTAAGAGGTAGGAACTCGTCTCTTCTTCACATGATGAAACCGAGGCGCAGAGGTGACGTCACTCTCCCAAGGTCGTAGCGGTTGACTCAGAGTTTAAAGCCTGCTTGTCCAGTCCCATATCCAGCCTCTCAACCAGCAGATACACACTTTTGTGAGGATTGAGACTTTTAATTAATTAGTTAATTAATTTATTTATTGCAGTACTGGGGATTGAATCCAGGGGCATTCTACCTCCAAGTTACACCCCCAGCCCTATTTTTCATTCTTTATTTTGAAACAGGGTGCCAGTAAGTTGCAGAGGACCTCACTAAGTAGCTGAGGCTGGCCACGAACCTGGATCCTTTGGTCTCAGCCTCCCAAGTACTGGGATTACAAGCATGCACCACCACACCCGGTGAGATTTTTTAAATGTATGTCGAAGTCTCAGACTCCCATTTACCTTTTTCACTTTGTTTTAAAATCTTAGGGTGCAATATTTAAACAAAAAGTGAAACACCAGCTGGACGGATTGCATGTAAGCATCCAGGACAAACCTCCTCCTTGAGAAAATTAATAACATCCTTTGAGTTTTCTCCATTTGGTTGGGTTGCTTAGGGATACAGAGTGGGACAATCTGATTTTAAACTACAGTGTGCTGGGCAGGGAGAGGCAGAATATACTCATAAACAGACAATGTGCTATGCATAAAATATCTCTGGGAAGATTAGAAAGATAATATGGATTACCTATGAGGAGGAGAGCTGAGTGTGCCGGAGAGTGACCGAGACTGTTCTAGTAGACTGTTCTAGTACATGTTGTACCTTTGGAGTTTAGAACCATGTAAAGGGATTACCTAATCAAATGCACACACACATTAAAGACAAGCTTGGGCTTGTGTTTTTTGAGTACATTGCACATCTGTTCGTTTAACTTCAAAACCCATTTTTCTTGGTTATTATAACCACTTTTTCACTTACTGAAAAATGTTCACAAATTTAAGTTTTCATATACACATCCTTGCCAAGAGTCTGAGGGAATCTGAGCACTTCCAACACAACTTCTATTTCTCAACTTCTCACTTCTCTTTGGGATTCATCGTGATTGTGAATCATAATTTCGACATGTAGAATTTCGCCAACTTTAGAAGTCTGTACTAGGTTTAGAACAGAATACTTGGCATTTTGACCAAAACCTGCCTTACTGGATCCCAACAGTCGGAGGCAGGTACCATCATCCCTATTCTCCTTGCAGGAACAGTGTTCCGAAGGCTCAGGTAGCTCGTCCTTCCCTGCTACTCCTACGATACAAACTGTACAGCACGCTACTATGCCGACACTGTAGATCGTTTTAATATTATTTGTGTTTCTAAACATAGAAAAGTTATAGTAAAAATGATCAGACCTTTCAGTCTCATTATAATCCTAAGGAACCACCTTTGTGTATGTGGTCAATCACTGACCAAAACATCCTTATACCACACACGACTGTATGTCCACTCACTAACCATGTACTGTGGCTAAGTGACCTCCCTGCATCTAGAACTGGAGAGGTCATGATGATGCGGTCCCTGAACTTACAAATCTCCATGCAGAGGGTGCCCAGGGTGCCCCAGGCAGGGTCCAGGTACATGATGGTGGCAAAGGGGGCAGAAGCCACTGGGGAGGTCTTTGTTGTTGTCCCCTTGGGATGTGGGGAAACTCCTGTCCTGCCCTGCCCGTCACTAACCATGGGTGAATGAAAACTTCCAGTTTTAATATTTATTTATTTACTTTTTTTTGCGGTACTGGGGATGGAACCCAGGGGCATTCTACCTCCAAGCTACACCCCCAGCCCTATTTTTTATTCTTTATTTTGAAACAGAGTCTCACTAAGTTGCAGAGGGCCTCACTAAGTAGCTGAGGCTGGCCGCAAACCTGCGATTCTCCTGTCTCAGCCTCCCAAGTACTGGGATTACAAGCGTGCGCCACCACGCCCAGCTCAGTTTTGATATTTAAGCAGCAATCACCTTTTGTTGAAATTTCACCCTTTAGAAACAAGAAGAAAATGGGCATTGTGCACTGAGTCATGACCAATAGACGTGGCTAATCAGCAAGGAGGTCGCCGTCACTTCACTTGGTGCTCACGAGCTTGCTGCCAAGGCTCCGTCGAAGGGACTGTATGTGGCTCTAGGAGACAGGGGTGATCCCATTTCTACAAAGGAGATGAGCTCAGGCAGGTAAGGTGTGTGCCCCAGAGACCAGCACACAGGGGGTGGAGCAACTGTAACCAGAACAGCCAGGCACTAACATCAGGACCCTGTAATGAAGGTGGCCCATGTGTGCCAGGCAGCTCATCTGGTGCCTGAGGGTAAGGAGAGCCTGGTTTGGCCGGAGCCATGTGAGACGGGGTCAGGGGCCCAGGTACAAAGGCAGAGCCTGGTAGCCATGAGCTCCAAATGCTGCACAGGAGAAATTCAGTGGGGTCAAGTGTGGGGGGACCCAAGGCGGCTGTGCCTGGGTGGAGACAGGAGGCGAGCGAGTGGGCTGCTGCTTCAGCCCAGATACAGTGATGAGGGAGTGAACGGGGGCAAGAGGGAAAGGCGTGGCAGGAGTGTTCAAGGGAGGAATGAGCACTCCTGGGCCAGGGCTTCCTGTCAACAGGACAACTGCATTATTCCTGAGCCCAAATCCAGAACTTAGAGCACATGGGCTTAAAGGCAGGGTGCAAAGTAAGCTTTCTAGGATATGCGAGCAACCAATGAAAAAACAAACTGGACATCATTAAAATGAATAACTTTTAGGTTTCAAAGGTCAACCCCCAGAACGGGAGCAAAGTTGTATAAACCATATATCTGACAAAGGGACTTGTATCTAGAATATATAAAGAACTCTTACAATTAAATAATAAAAGTACAAATCACCCAATTAAAAATGGAAAAAGGCTCTGAAGATAGTTCTAAGCAGACCTACAAATGGCCAGGAAGCCCATGAAAACATACTCCGTAGCACCAGCCATCAGGGAAACGCACATCAGAACCACACTGAGATACCACTTCACCCACGCGAGGATGGCTAAGTTGAAGACAGATAAAAGCAAGTGTGGACAAGGATGTGGCACCATCAAGAGTCCTCGTGCATTGCTGGTTGGAATATATACTGGTAAAGTTGCATTGGAAAAGAGCCTGGCAATTCCTCAAAAGGCGAAAAAGTGACTATATGATCAAACAATTCTACTAGGTAGATACAAAAAAAATTAAAGACATATCTATACAAAAACCTGAACACAAATGTTCACGGCAATACTATTCATGATAGCCAAAAGGTGGAAACAAGCTAAATACCCATTTACTGATAAACAAAACACAGCACACATACGATGAAGTATTACAATAAAGAGTGATAGTTAAATACATTCTATACCATGAATGCGTGCTTACAAAAACACTGAAGAAATGTCAAAAGAAAAAGTTGGATTATTTATATTTTTTTGAAAAAAATCTCAATATCTTTACTAACTGAAATGGGCCCCCTCTTTCCTTCCCTTCTCCTATCTTGATAAGAATTAATCACAGGGATTTCCTCCACAGAAATTATGGGAGGACACTGTCTTCTGGTCCTACTGCCTCATTTATAAATGAGGAAACAGGCCCAGAGAGAGGGAATAGGTCAAAACCAAAGTTTTAAAGTTTGAAGTGCTCTGGAACTCTCAGTTCAGAGGAAATCAGCCATTTAAGTATAAATAAACTGGGGCTGATCAATGCTTTGCCTCCCAACCTGCAGGACCCCAGGGAGATCTGTGCAGCAGTTTTAAAATAATAACAAAGTGACTGACAAGCCGAGCCTGGGTCCTGTTCCAGAGCCACATCAGCACCCCTGCATTCACCCTGTGTGCTCACTTGCCGTGTTCCTGACACTCTGGCCTCTGGGGCCCACTGGGGCCCACTGGGGCTGGAGTGACAGGCTTGCCAATCCCCCGAGACAGCACAATAGAGGCAGCCACTGCACACTAGCACCCGCTCCACCTATCCAGACCCACCAATCCTAAACCCGCCCTTCCTGCCTAAGAAACCACAGTAAAGGCATTGCCCACTCATCCCCTCAGTCCACTGCCTCCTGGCTGACCCTGTGCCTCCCTCTGGGACATGCCCCCTTCTCTTGGGAATTGAGTGACAACTGTCTTTCCAATAGCAGCCATCTCTTGATGGGTTGACCTACATTTTAAAACTGACCCATTTTGGAAACAAATATCTCCAGAAATCCTGGAATGAGGATTCAGAAAAATCCCATCCTGAAGGTACAATGACTCCGGGTAGACCCTGCGTCCAGCGAGGTGCTGATGGCTTTTAACTATGGGCAGAGAATGGACTAAAAAGAGACACAGAGGCGAGGGCCTGGAGTCACCGAATGGGACAAGCTAGAACGGCTGAGGATGCGGCAGGGAGGCAGGGTGCAGAGAGGTGCCCTGGCCAGCAGCTTAAGGAAGAGGCGGGAACAAAACAGGCCCGCACAGCATCCAGCAGGCCAGGGGCCTGCTCAGCCATCCACCTCTTCCTTTATGGTGACGCGCAAGGGGCAGATGCGCAAAGGCTCGGGGGGCCCATTGCCCCGCGCGCCCCCGAGGTAGAAGTAGGGCCGCACCGCCCCGAAGCGGGCATGGAAGGTGTACAGGTGGCAGCGCCGCTCGGCGTCATAGAAGGACAGTTCGCCCTCCTCGCACTCCAGCTCCACGCGCAGGCGGCGCGGGATGGCCAGGACCAGGGGCGACGCGGCCGGCTCCGAGGTCATGCAGTGGTCCCCGTCCACGCCCTGCGTGCGGCACAGGTACCAGAAGCCCGAGCGGGTGTCGTGGTAGCAGCTGTGCGAGTGGCCCTCGGCGCCTGCGTCCGGCTGCACCCGCACCACGCCCACGCGCCAGCTCTGCAGCCCGCCCAGGGCCACCTCCCAGGCGTGGGAGCCCTCGGAGAAGACGCGGGAGCCCAGCAGGCAGGGCGCCGAGGAGAAGCGCTCCGGGTTCTCCACCTGCACGCGGTAGCCCTGGTTGGTGACGCTGGTGAGGTCGTCGGACACGGAGAGCCAGCCGGCCGCGGTGTTGGGGTCGAAGCTGAAGGGCACTGAGGGTCGAGAGGAAAGGGGCAGTCAGCAGGCCCGATCCTCTCCCTCCTGCCTGTGACTCAGTCAGGGCCCCAAACCCACCACCTGCTCCAGTGCACCAGGGAGCTGCCCTGGGCTGATGGGGTGCTATGGGTTCAGCTGCATCCCCCAAAAAAGATTTGTGGAAATCCTAACCCCAGTAAGAGTGTGACCTTATTTGGGAATGGGGTTGTTGCAAATGTAATCAGTTAAGGTGAAGTCAGACTGGAGTAGGGTGGCCTTTCATCCAACATGACTGTCCTCATGAAGAGAAGACAGACACATGAGGGGAGAATACCAGGACAAGGGGACAGAGGTCGAAGCACTGTGGGCCGCAAGCCAAGGACGGCCACGCACTGCAGCAAGCACCAGCAGCCAGAAGAGGGAGGAAGGGTCCCCACAGGCTTCAGAGGGACCTCGGCCCTGCTGCCACCTCCATTTCTAGTGGACTTCTGGTCTCTGGAACTGGGAGAGAATTAATGTATGTCATTTTAAGCCACCCAGTTGTGGTGCCCCTTTGTTACAGGAACCAGAGGACACTAATACTTGGAATGCTCCCATGACCCCAGGACATCTTAGAAAAACCTAATGTCCCCCTGGGCCAGACGCTTCTCCCAGACATGGTGGCCAGCCTGTCACCTTGGGAGAGGTGACCCTAGACAGGGGTTTCTCATCATACACTGGTATATTTCTGAGTAGGGGGGGGAGCGTTTCTCTTTCTGAAGGGGACGCAGAGTCAGGACCTGTGTGTGTGTGTGTGGGGGGCTGTTGCTCAGGAGGGAGAGGACCAGGACCCAGGGCGCTGCCAGGTGGAGCCCAGAGGAGATGAGGAGCCTGGCCGGCTCTCTGGTGGCATGAAGTGCTTCCCCTACGCCGGGAACACCTGCCCGCGTCCTCACCAGACTCGATGGAGGCTATCATCTTCTTCCAGACGCGGTACTGCAGGGAGTTCAGGTACTTGCAGACATCAATGAGCATGCCAGGCTGGATGGGCTGCGGCTCCACCGTGCAGAAGAGCCTGGGGAAGGAGGACTGGGCTTGGAAGGGGCCGGGCCGTGCATCTGGGCTGATCTGGGTTAACTGGAAATGGGCAACAGGACTGGTTCCCTTGTCTCAGGCCTAAGTTTCCTGGCCACCTTCCCCGAGACAAACCTGGACTGGGCCAGGGAACAACCAGGCCCTTCAGGATTCAGTAGGAGGGCTCATCCCACCCCCGCTGGGAGAGATACAATTAGGAGTTCTCCAACAGGACTGCCGCCCTTGTTGACAGCCATCACACTTACACATCTGCTCCTGTGAAGGCTGAGGTGGACGGGACCTTAACCACACTCTAGCCCAACCAAAGGTGCCACCCAACTTTTGCTTGAGGACCTCCAGTGATGGGGAACTACTACTGCCCAAAGCCCTCTCTTCCATCTTTGGGCAGCTCAGACAGGACACAGTTCTTCCTTATTCATCCCACAGAACCCAACGGCCATCAACACACACCAGTGTGTCCTGAAGCTCTCAGAGGGAGGAGGCCAGACAAGAGAGAAGCCTAAACGCTGGATGACTACTGAGAAATCCGAGCCAGAGCAACGAGCCACCTGCAGGGCACCCTCCCTCCCGCACGGTGGATGTTGGCCCTCCATGCACAGGAGAACAGCTCTGCCCTCGTGCCAACCAGAGCTGGAATGCCCTGAAAGAGAACTTTCTCCACCTGGCGAGTCCCAGCACTCCCTCCATTCCACCCAGCTGGCTGTTACCTGCCTGGACCTGGAGCCACTAGACTTTGCACCCTTGGTTTTTCTGCCTGCTCTTCCCCTCCCCTCCACCAGATCTGGCAACTTACCGGCGTTTTCGGCTTTTGTGCTTCTGAAAGAAAAAACACAGGGACACAGACACAGAAAATGTATAAATTTCTGATCTCAAGAGGAGCCATGTATCCCATGTTCATGGATCAGAAAACTTAATATTGTTAAAGTGTCAATACTTCCCAAGCTGATATAGAGATTTGGTGTCATCCTTATCAAAATCCCAGCTTTTGCAGAAACAGACAAACTAATTCTAAAATTCATATGGACATTCAGAGAACCCAGAATAGCCCAAATAATCCTGAAAAAGAAGAGCAAATTTGGAGGATGCATACTCCCCAGTTTTGAAACTTGTTACAAAGTCACAGAAATTAAGACAGTTGGGTACTAATATGAGGACAGACATAGAAATCGATGGAACAGAAATGAAAGTACAGAAGCAAACGCTCATACTTACTGTCTGATGATTAGCTACGGGGGCCGAGACCATTCAACAGGGAAAGAATACTCTTTCCAACACATGGTTGGATGTTGGCCTGTCAAAGAACTTTATGCCACATAAACAACTGACTCTAAATAGATCAAAGACCTAAATATACAGCTAGAACTGGGTAAGGACTTGTATCTAGAACACATGAAGACTTCTTACAACCTGGGGTTTGGATTTAAAATGTCCCCGAAGCTCATGTGTTCAGCAGTGCAGCACGGTGCAGAGGCGGGGCGTGCCTGGAGGGTGTGGCCTTTGGAGCATGTCTGTTCTTGGCCCCCTCCTCTCTCTGCTTCCAGCTGCCGTGACTGAGGGTGGCTTTCCTCTCCCGTGTGCTCTGCCACTGTGGTTTCTGCCTTGGAGCCACCCGGCCAAGGTATTTAAACCCCTGAAACCATGAGCCCCAATAAACTTTCCCTCCTCTAAGTTGTGCTTGTTGGGCATTTTGGTCAAGGTGACAGAAAAGCTGACTAAAACACCACTGAACAATATAAAGACAATCCAATTAAAAAATAGACAAAGAATTTGAACAGACGTTTCTCCGAGGAAGATCTACAAATGGTCAATAAGCATATAAAAGATGCTCAATATCACTAGGCATCGGGGAAATGTAAATCTAAGTGACAAGACACCACTTCATACAATAGGATGCCATTAAAAAAAGATAAGTGTTGGCAAAGACATGGAGAAACTGGAATCCTCGAACACTGCTGATGGGAATACAAAACAGTAAATGTGCTTGGGTTACACTAGTTACCATATGATCCAGCAAATCTACTCTTAGGTATATGCCCAAGAGAAATAAAAACATGTCCACACAAAACTGGCACATAAATATTTATATCCATATTATCCATAAGAGCCAAAAAGTAGAAACAACCAAATAACCATGAACTGATGAATGGATAAAATGTAATATATAATGGAATATTACTTGACCATAAAAGGAAAGAAGTCTAGATGCTACAACATGAAGTTTCAAAACTATGCTGAGTGAAAGAAGCCAGTCACCAAAGGCTACATATATATGACTCTGTTTATATGAAATGTGTAGAATAAGCAAATCTAGGTAGAAAAAAAGATTGGTGGTTGCCAGGGGCTGGCTGGGAGGAAGACGGATTGGGGAGTGACAGCTGAAGGGTATGGGGCTTCTTTTGGGATGATGAAATGTTTTAAAATATGGATTATCATAATGGTTGTATAACTGTATAATGCTAACAATCACTAAACTATACATTTTGGGGGGCTGGGGGTACTGGGAATTGAACCCAGAGGCATTCTATCTCTGAGCTACACCTCCAGCCCTATTTTTTATTTTTATTTTGAAACAGGGTCCCCCTAGGTTGATGAGAGTCTCACTACTTGCTGAGGCTGTCCTGGAACCTGCAATCCTCCTGTCTCAGCCTCCCAAGTACTGGGATTACAGGCATGCACCACCATGCCTGGCTGAACTATACATTTTAAATGAGTAAATTAAGCTGGGTGCAGGGGTATACCCCTGTAGCTCCAACTACTTGGGGGGCTGGGACAGGAGGATTGCTTGAGCCCAGGAGTTTGAGGACAGCCCAAGACTTCGTATGAGGTGGACAACCCACAAAGGTCCTAGCTGGAATGGGACACCCTGCCTGAACACAGAGGTGTCCCTGTCCCCTCCCACCCCACTGGTCAAAGACTCCCCTTTCCAGGAGGTTGAGCTGTCTATGGGTAAAGAAGATACTTTGCTATCTTCTAGCCTCTGACAAACAGTGCATCAACCTGAGCTCGTTGGGCCAATAACCAAGACACCACAGAAAGACTGGGCTGGCCAAGGCTAGCGGCCATGGCTCCCAGCTGGCTCCTGAACATCTGGCCCATCACTGAATCCAGATCCAGATCCCAGCTCCTCACCATAAGAAAAGAGACATCATCTTCCTTCAGTTCCACCTGCAACCGCTCGATCTCATGGGCCAGCGCCTCTGTCTCCTCTGTGAGCTGCTTCAGCTTCTCATCAGCCTGGACCTGCTTCCGCCTGGTATCCTCAGCCATGGCGCCCAGGATGGCCTGCTCCTCCACCCTCAGGAACTCGCGGAGCTTGTCGAACTCCTGCCGGATGCGGCCTTCCAGCCAGGCGGACTCCACCTGCAGCGAGAGCAGGAGGGAGTCAGAGAAGGTCAGAGTGGGGGCCTCAGCTGTCCCTTGGCTAGTGACCTTTAGCCTTCCAGCAAAGCAACTCTACGTCCTAAAGAAATCATATGTAGAACCCCTAGAGATAAAGTATCAATGTCACACTTGACTGCATAAATTCCTACGTTCAAATTTCAAATGGGAAAGTCAAACAGTTGTTTTGATAAATTTTTTAAAAATGAAGTCAGTTTATAGATGAGACCCTTAGTCCTATGACCTCAACATGCAATGCTCTGTATCTTGTTTGGGTGCATAATAGCAAGGGGAATAGCAAGGATTTCCTGGGAATTCTGGGAATCACAGAATTTCATAGGGAATTATTGCAAATAGCCACAAATTTGTCTGTGTGTGTGTGTGTGTGTGGTACTGGGGATTGAACCCAGGGGCATTCTACCTTTGAGCTACACCCCAGCTCTACTTTATTTTTTATTTAGAAACAGGGTCTCACTAAGTTGCTGAGCATGGCCACAAACCTGTGATCCTCCTGTCTTAGCCTCCCGTGTACTGGGATTACAGGCGAGCGCCACCATGCCCGGCTTGCAACAATTTTTAAAATGCATTTGCCTTTAAGTCTTAAGACCTTAAATGTGTCTGATCCAGAGGCTTTGCTAAAATAGTAGGAAGTATTTTATTTTAAAAGTCAATTGTTAATAATATGCACACTTCAAATCGTAACCACAAAAAACATTAAGGAAGGAAGGACAAAAACCATACAAATACTCAGAGGAGAAACAATGTTTCTCACCTTGGAATGAGAAAGTCATCCCTTACTATAATATGAAAAGGAGAAGACTCACGAAAGAATGAGATAACTGAATATATATATAAAAAACAAGAAATGTTGTATACAATAAAGTGAAATACATACATGTAACTCCAAGACAACTAGTGGGAAACAACTCAAAATGTGTGTTTGAGCTATGGCGGGTTAGAATCTCATTTTGGGATTCAAAGTTCAATATATGTTTATGGTTCTGAAAAGATGATGACAGGATGATTCACTGGAGAGTGAAAACCACCAAAACAAATGAAAATGATTCATTGAAAAAGAAATGGCAAACTAGAAAAAAATTTGCAACATATCTGACAAACTATTATTAGTCTTAATGTACAAGGCACTCTTAAAAATCCAGTAGGAGAAAAGACAAATAGTCTAAGAACAAAAAAAAAGGACATGAATTGGCATGCACAGAAGAAACATACTTTGAAAAGATATACAAACTTACCAATAGTCAAAGAAATGCAAAGGAAAGCAGACAGCACTGTTGAAAGGCCCCTAAAAGGAGTGGTAAGGTCTATGGTGGAGAGTGGAATCCCAGATGATTCGTACCACAGGTGAGAAAGAGCAGAGCAAGGGCAGGAAAAATCAGGGAGTGCCACAGCAAGTACAGCCACGTCGCTGCTGGCCGCGACAGCCTCGTGACGAAGGGATAAATATGAGGTGTATACTTCACTCACTGACACGGACTCAGGGACATTGACAGAAAAACCATCAGTCAAGCTAGACCCCTACAGGCTTCAAGCCTGATCGCGTTACTCTTGGCATCCGCAAAAAGCCCAAGAGCTCTCCAAGCCAGCTGAACGGCCTTGGCCACAGAAGGAAATGGAGTTAAAGGGCAGAGACGAAGCTTGAAGACTCCATGACAATGACTAGTAAAACGACCCACGACGTGTCCTCCATCAATGGCAGGCTGGTCATCTCACCATATGGCCCTGACACAGCATATGACAAAATGACCCACTGAGATGAGAAAGTGGAAACTCTCTCAAGTCATTTCCTTGGTCTCCAAAACATCAGACATGTTGAATGGTTCCTCTCTGCTGGGCACTTGTATGCATTATCTTATCTGAATGTTTAAACAAAAATTCTAGTATGAGAACTGTCTCTTGTTATGGGTGAGGGGGTCAGTTTGTTGGGGGTTGAGGGATGTCCTGGAGAACCAGGCTTGGGTTTGAGTTCTGCTTACACGTTACTGCCTTGGCCCCCCTATTTCAGTCTGTTCTGTTCTGTTCCTCCAGCTTGAGACAACCTGGGTCTATTTATCCTGGCTCTAGTCTGTCACTTCCTCAGGAGACTGCTTCTAGTAATTACCACTCGGCTGGACTCATCCCAGCTCAGCAGAGACACACCTGGTTGTGCTCAGGAAAGTCTCATTAACGCCTGGCCATGGAGTTTACCACGGGCCACAGCTCATTACCGGTCAGTCACCCACTGTGTGCCCAAAACTTCATGATACTGAGGCTAATGTGCTGGCTTTCCTTATGTTCTGACAGGATGAGATAAAAAGTACAAAATAAAAAGGTAATGACAGGTAATGAAGTGTCTTGGAGAAAATATACGAGGGAGACCTGACGCTGAGTCGCAGGGGAGGGCTACAGGGGGTAGGTGATCAGGGAAGGTTTCCCAGAAAGGACCTGTGAGCTGAGATTTCGTGGGGACTGGGGAGCAAGGAACATAGAGAAGGATAGGATGGCAGGGGCCAGATGGCAGCTTCAGGGGCCCCGGGAATGAGTCAACTGCATTCAGAGGGTGAGCAGACACCACTGGGCAATTTTGAGAAGAGTGGCAGGGCTCCTGTGTTTTTCCCAAAGGTCGCTCCAGGGTATGGGGAACAGAACACAAAGCAAGCGCAGAAGCAGGTCAGAGGCCAGGAAAGACGTCGTGACAGAGGTGGAGAGTTTGATGGATATGTGTGGTCTGGACATGGGGCCAGGACTGCAGATAGAGTGGAGGTCGGCCTGCAGGGAAATGAGGAGTCGCTAAGGAGCCCCAGGCCATCACTGGCTTGAACAGGAGACGGTGCTGTGCGGGACATGCTGAAGTTACTCTTCAGTCACAGTGCAGGTGCACACGTGGCTGCCGACGTGGCCACGCCCAGGTCTTCAGAGGCCAGGTGGCCCTGGTCAGCATCCTGGGCAAGAGACCATGGGCTACCGAGCTGACAGATGTCTGGTGGGCGGCATTAGCCAAAGCCAGTGCCAACCCGTCCCCGCTTCTCTCTGACTCCCTACCCGGCCCAAGCGCTCACCTGATTGTGCTTGATGACGGCCTCGTAGGAGCGCCGCAGAGCCCAGAAGGCCTTTGCTTTCTCCCGCAGCATGTTCTCCATGTTCCTACACTTGGCCTGAGAAGGAGGCAGGGAGGCAAGTTAGGGTCGGAGGCCAGGCAGGGAGGACCAACGCACATTCACAGCTGGAATTCCATGTCGACACGGGCATGTTAGCTGTATTTACTGACTCCAGTCCATGCCAAACACTGAGGGGCACAGCCGGAAGGTAGGTAGAGTCCTGAGCCTGTGTCTTTCTTCCCCCTGGTATGTGGTAGAACGCAGGTGTCTACCATGCCGCCTACTGCTGGGGCCCCTCACTCAGGAGCCGCGGTGGCAGTTTAGTGACTCCCTCCCTGCCAGGGGCAAGGCTGTGACAAGCAGGCAATAAACATCCCCTGCTGCTCCTGGGGGTCTGTGAGGCCTGGCCCAACGGCCGAGAACCCAGGAAATGGGTGAGTGGTTAGGAAAAGGGGGAAAGAACGGGAAGGGGAAGCGCTGAGTCCATTTTTTGTTGCTAATAACACAACAGTACAGACTGGGTAAGTTCTGAGCAAACAGGTTGACTTTAGCTCACAGTTCTGGTCCCAGGTTGAGGGGCAGCATCGGGTGATGGAGTGCTAGGCTAGCAGAGTCCCAAGGTGGCACAGGGCATCACATGGTGTGAGCAGGGCATGCAGGGGAGCCCTGGCCGCTCTTCCTCTTATAAAGCCACTAGGATGGCAGGAGGCTCCCCCTGATGACCCTATCTAATTCTGCTCATCTCCCAAAGGCCGCCCTTTAAATACCATAGCCAGAGTAAGTTTCCGCCCTCTTAATACCTCACAATGGTAATTAACCTTCAACTCGAGTTTTGGAGAGGACGAACCACATGCAGGCCGCAGAGGGGGGCGGGCGCCCTTGAATGTGGCTAAGAATTGACTGGAGTACCCTTGGGGGACATTCAGACAGGCTGATCTTGAGAAGGTAGCCCTGACACGGGCCCAAGGGATTGGGGATGAAACAGGACAAGGCTTGGGACAGGGGAGGGCTATTATCAAATTCCTGAGGGATCAATAAGAAAAGGGTCTGAACAAGGCAGTTGAGGCCTGGGACTCGGAGGGGGTTAAAGCAGGGCTGCTGTTGAAGACACAAGCTGGACTGGAAGTCAGGACATCTGAGTTCTGATCCAAGATCTTCACCACTTCAACTCCCCATTGCTACAACGAATGGCTGAATTTCTCTGAGTTTCCATTTTCTCAATGGTAAAATTCTCTGAAATTCTTTTGATGCCTAGAAATTCAAGCTTCTCCACTTCCAGACCCTCTGCCTCTGCCTGACATGTCCTACCTACTTCCTATACCTGACTAATACCTCCACATCCCTCAGGCTCTGTAGGAAGCTCCCTGCGGGTGGCAGCTGTCTATCTCCTGCACTATTCATGGGACTGAGCAATCCAAGGCTGACTGACAGAAAGCTGTCTCTGGACACTGTGCTCCATCTCCTGGCTCTCTGCTCTCGAATCCTGGCTTGGCCCCAACCTGGGGGTTCTGCCTGAGTGTTCTCTGCCTTGACTCCTGCCCATCTGATCTGTACCTCTGCCTGCCCCGTGGGGTTAATCAGGACTTGACCCATGGTCCCTTACCTAGATCCCAGTCCCTAGGCTGCCCAGTACTTACTTCGGCTGTCCTAAATCAGGCACTTCTATCAGTGGGAGTTGGAAAAGGTACTGCTACAGACCACTGTTAATCAAGCAGGATGGGGGGAGTAATAGGCTTACTCACACACGCATATTGATGGCACACCATGTTTCCCTTCCCTTGAACCGTGTCAAAATGTGTATGGAACTGCAATCAACTTATATTCCTTAATAAAGGCACTGCAAAAAAAGGAGACATCTGGAGACCAGGCATGGGAGGGTTTTGGCAATACTTCCTTTTCAATACACTCAGCTTCCTGCCAGCTAACCAACTTCTCCAAACTGTGGGTCTGACCCATGCCTTAGTAGGTGATGAAACAAACTCAATGTTTCACACTATGTAGTTAAAAAAATAAAGTAACAAAAACTGCCAGAGTATAATGGACATTTCCAGAAATCTTGCCCCCCCCAAAATGACACATAGGTATGGGTGTGCTGGTCACAATGGAAAATGTATTTTTCAAAACTTCTGAGCTAGGTTAACCTTTATTTCCTGATCATTTTCCCTTCCTATTACAAATACTTCTTTGAGTTACTTTTTGCCTTGTAAGTCGCTCCTTGGTTTATTTATAACCATTGGAACTCTAGACATCAGGATGCTAAAAGAGTAATCCAGAATTAACCAGCGGGCTAGGGTCAGAGGTCCCTCCCACAGCTACACAAACCATGGATAGGGTCAGCTGGGGAAGGTGACTGAGCCGGGGAAATTTTAAGGCTCCATATTCGCGGACAGGTCTGGAACCTTCCTCCATTTCTAAACTGGGTGTGCCAACCTCGAGAATTCGTGGGCGTTTCCCACACATACTGCTCAAAGGGGCCTGGGCCACAGGCCATTGGCAGCAAGGGTGCCGGGCCCAGGAGCTCAGAAAGGGGCGCGGTTGTCTTGACAGCACCGCGTGACCCGGCTCTCACTTCCTGTGTGCATTCTCTCTTCCCATCTGGAGCGCTGGGCGGGCCTGGAAGGCAGACCCAGTAGTGACCAGGTCGGAGAGGTGGGGGTCCTGGGGAGACCCCTGCCAGCGGAAGGAGGGTGGGACCGAGCCGATCGGCGCTGGAGGGCGGGGCGGGGCGGGGTGCAGGGCTCCGGTCCTGCCCGGCCACCACGAGTGCGCTCGGCCCCGCTTACCCGAAAGTCGTGGGCGGTGTCCTTCACTGGCTGCACGCGGTGGCCCCGGTGCCGGGGGTCGGCCTGGCACGCGCAGCACAGCAGCTCCTTGTCCTCGAGGCAGAAGAGGCTGAACTGGCCGCGGTGCGGGCGGCAGAGGCGCGGGGAGCGGCGGCCGGCCCAGCGCGCGCCCTCGGCCTCCTCGCGCAGCAGCTTCTCCACCAGGTTGTTGAGGGTGTGGTTGGTGCGCAGGTCGGCGGGCGACGCGCGGTCCTTGCACACCGGGCAGGTGGGCGCCACCTGCGCCTCCCAGCAGCGGCTCACGCACTCGCGGCAGAAGTTGTGGCCGCAGTGCAGGGTCACCGCGTCGTGGAAGGGGTCGTAGCAGATGACGCAGAGCAGCTCGTCCTTGAAGGAGCCGGAAGGCCCGGGGGACCTGGCGGGGACCGGCTCCATGACACGTGCAGCTGGCTCTGGCGCTAGTAACTTTCCGCCGGCCCCTCCCCACCAACCTTCAAGCAGCCCGCGGCCCGGCGGGGGGCGGCACCGCCCCTTCCTCTCGCCGCGCTGAGCGACGCCGGCGCTGACCAATCGTGAGGAGCGCTTCGCCTCACTTCCGGTCGGCGCGCGCGGGGGAGGGGAAACCGGAAGAGTGGGGCGGTCCCTTGTGCCAGCCGTCACCCGTCGCTACGGGGAGAGCTCGGCAGTTCCGCTGTGCGACTTCCGTGACACTGGAAACCTACTTCCGGCTTGAAAGGGGAAATAAAGTCTAGGAATCCCTTTCTTACCCAGTGCCCGGAAATCTGAGGCCGTCGAAGTGGGAGAAACCCCAGGATCCTAACTTCCGGTTCCGAAGTAGTGGCTGGGTCTTACAGCACTGTCAACTACCGCTGAGAGTTGGTAGTACCTTCTCAAAGGCCGGCGCCCACCGTACTTGGGAGTCTTAGACAGGGGGCTCACAGGTTCAAGACCAGCCTCAGCAACTTAGCAAGACTCTGTTTCAAAATAAAAAAACAACCAGTACTTGGGAGGCTGAGACGGGAGGATCGCAGATTCAACGCCAGCCTCAGCAACCTTGTGAGCCCCCCTCCCCCGCAATTTAGTGAGGCCCTGTTTCCAAATTAAAAAAAAAAAAAGGCCTGGGAGTATAGCTTGGAGGCAGAATGGCTCTGGGTTCACTCCCCAGTACCTAGCCGGACATAGTGGCGCAAGCTTGTAATCCCAATACTTGGGAGGCTGAGACAGGAGGATCGCAGGTTCAAAGCCAGCCTCGGCAACTTAGTGGGGTTCTCAGCAACCTAGTGAGACCTTGTTTCCAAATAAGAAATAAAATCAGGCTGGGGGTGTAGCTTGGAGGCAGAATGCCTCTGGGTTCAATCCCTAGTACCCCCCCCCCCCAATCTTAGAAGTAGTATCTGAAAAAGCCACAAGATGGGGCTGATAAACCTGCAATCCAGGTGTCTCCCCGGAAAATCTTACTGCTGCATTTTCTTCCCT
>PVJS01007676.1:0-33392 GCA_004027185.1 Glis glis | reverse complement strand
TTTGTCTTGTACAAATCAAAACGAAGATGAAGAGTAGAAATTAGCTGTGTACCATTTACTACAATACAAAAGTTAAGGTTAAGTCAGTGAGGTTCTTCAGTCTTATTGGAAGTACTGAGGGCTTCTATTCCAAGCTCCAGTACAAGCAGGGGTGGGACATGACCTGAGGCAGATATTTGACTTTTCTGACTTCCTTTTCCTCACTATAAAAGGAAAGGTGCAACTAATTGCTCCGTGTTTGTGCCAGATCAGGCACTCTGAAATTGTCTAATTCTTTGCATGATTTCAGGAAAGAGGGTGATTAAGTCTTATCTAGAGATCAGGAGAAAGAAATCTTGGTGACTATAACCAATCTGTCTCCAATTTTTACTTCTTGTTTCAGTGGAAATGACCTTATTCAGAGGTACTTGTCGACTTTCAGGTTCTCTATATACTAGATAAACTATTGCAAAAACCTATTGTAAAAGTTCTCACTGCCTCTATGTTCCCCCATCACATACCCAAAACCAGGCACTACCATATTTCCAAACTTCTTTCCATCACCATGTAAATCTATGTAAGGAGCAATAATTTTTAAAGCATCCTGTTAGGAAAAAAAAATCCTAGATGCAAAGAGAAGAGGGGATGTCTTAGTCTCTTTTTCTATTTCTATAACTGGGTTCCACAGACTGGGAAATTAAAGAATAGAGGTTTATTTAGCTCACAGTTCAGGGGCTGGGAAGTTCAAGTTCTGGAGGCATGGTGCTGGCCTGGTGAGGGGCTTCCTGCTACATTATAACATGTCAGAGGGAGCAAGTGTGCCAGCTCAGGCTCCTCCTCCTCCTCCTCTTCCTCCTCCTCCTCCTCTACTAATGCCATCATGGAACCCTTACCCTCATATCCTCATCTAATCTGAATTACCTCAAGGGCCCTCCTCAAATAATATATGAATTTAGGGATTAAGTTTCTAACACATGAAATTTTGGAGGACACATTCAAACCCTAGCATGGAGGAGTATCCTTTTCTTCTTTCTCTCCTTCTTTCCTTCCTTCCTTCCTTCCTTCCTTCCTTCCTTCCTCCTTTCTTTTTTTTTCTAAAGCAGGGAACTAGAAAAAGCAGAGATTGTTTGCTTACATAAAAAGCAAGACCTAATTATGTACTGCTAGCAAGGAGCCCACTTTACATATAAACATAAAAATAAGTTAAAAGTAAAAGGATAGAAAAAGTATGCCATGCTAATCAAAAGAGAACTAGCATGGCTACGTTACTATAACACAAATCAGCCTTCAGATCAATATGACCAGGGATGAGGAGCCCAGCTGCTGACAGGGCTGTTGCAGGGCTGGCGACCGCGTCTTCAGAAACAGGCAACCGGAGCTGCAGACCTTGTGGATCCTGATCATTCATGCCCAAGGAAGTCTTTGAGGAAATCGCTGCAGTCTTAAGCTTGGTGAGTGACACAGTGATGGCTTGGAACTTCACTGAGGCTTAAACCGTGGAAACAAGGATAAGAGACTCCAAGTTGAATAATGCAATGCAGGGAGACTTTCCTCCAGAAATAATGCTTAATGAAAGTGACTAGGGAAATAGCCAGGGTAGTAAACTGCCTATCTTCAGGTCAGGTTTGACTAGACATCTTTATGTGATCTGTACTTTTCTTATTTCTCTATCATTTGTGATCTTTTAGCTATATATGTATATATGTGTGTGTGTGCTCACACACACATATCTATTGCTCAAAATGATTTAACCGATAAGGGGATGAATTACCTCACACAACAGAAGTCTGGAGGCACAAAGGACCCAGGGTTGCTCATGCCAACGGCCTTGGACTCTAATAATCTGGTCTGCCTGTGGCTTCCCAGGGTGGAAAATGACCGCGGCAACTCTGGATATCTTATCCTGATAGGAACCAATGCTGAGAAATGGAATAGGGCCATTTATCCCTAGCACATCTCATTTCCAGTCCTAAGAAGCCTTTCTGAAGACCCTCCAGAAGGCTTCCTCTCATACCTTATTATCCAGAAAAGGGTCACATGTCCACCTCTAAATTTATTTAGAGGGGAGTCACACCAGCATGATCAACTTGAACTCAGGATTGACTCAAGTCACACTGAGGGAGGATGGAAGAAGTAAAGACAGATAGAAGACAAGAGGGAAGGGAAAAGAAACTGTAGTTGGAAATCTAAAAGCTCCATGATCAGACTTACTCCCCAGACCTGTTTTTCCCTCCAGGCCTGCCATTCCCAAATTTATGAGAAATCTACAGATCAGAGAGTTCCTTAAATTCACTCATCTATGAATTGTCTCATTTTGATTAAAGCTTAAATGCACCGTTAGCCTATACAATGTATTTTCAGATTAGATAAAGCAAAGTGAGATGTATTTTAAGAAACATATAACATAGGCACCTTTCAAATATCATGTATATGGAAGAGACAAAATCAACCTGAAGATCCTGGAAGAAGACCAGACCACCAAGTCCTTTGTCTTATGATCCATAATCAAAGGGCTGAGGTCGCCAGGCTGATGGCATTCCCACGTACTTCCCCATGCCCACCCCTCACAAAGTCCTCTAAGAGAAGAGCCCAAGCCGGGCATGGGGCGCACGCCTGTAATCCCAGTACTTGGGAAGCTGAGACAGGAGAATCGCAGGTTGGAGGATAGCCTCAGCCACATAGCAAGACTCTCAGCAATCTAGCAAGACCCTGTTTCCAAATAAAAAAATATAAAATAGTGCTGGGGGTGTAGCTCAGAGGTAGAAGTTCCCTAGGTTTAATCCCCAGTGACAGACAGACAGACAGACAGACACACACACACACAACACAGGAGTCTAAGACCCCAAAAGTGCATCTCACTCTCAAGAGAGCCTGTGCTGTGCTCTGAGAACGAGTATCTTCACCTTTCACTTTCTAATAAAGATCTTCCTCTTTGCTAAAACCTGATATGTCCTTAAATTCTTTTCTGCGATCCTGGGGGGTCTGAGCACAGCTCTCCTCTGTTTCTGGAGAGACCTTTTCAAATACCCTTACAGTCACAACATGGGGGGGGAGGGTCACTGAGATGTGTTTGGGGTTTTGCTGTTTACTATAAAAGGGGAAAATCACCTTTTGGCAGGAAACTTCAGGACAATTGCCAACATTTACAAATTGGGAATTTCATATAAAAATTTAGATTTCTAAATTTAATTATGATAAAATACACATAAGATTTTTCATCTTAAGCATTTTTACAGTTCAGTGGTATTAAATATTTTCTCATTTTTATGCAACCAGTTCCAGAATCTTTTATCTCACAAAATTTTTCATCTACAACCATTAACCAGCTCCCTAATTTCCCCTTCCCACAGCCCCTGACAACCACCATTCTACTTTTTGTTTCTATGGATTTGAATACTCTAGACACTTCGTATACATGGAATCATACAGTATTTTGTCTTTGTGACTGGCTTACTTCACTTAGCATCACGTCCTCAAGGTTCATCCTTGCTGTAGCACGTGTCAAAATTCCCTCCTTTCTTTTAGGAAGGACTGAATAATATTCCATTGTATGACATCTGGGGGCAGGAGACCTCCATATCTTGTTTATCCACTCATCCATCCATGGACACTTGGGTTCTTCCATCTTTTGGCTATTGTGGTTAATGCTGCTATGAGTATGGGTGTACAGATATCTCATCAAGACCTGGTTTCACTTCTTTGGGGTATACTCCCAGAAGTGGAATTGTGAGATCATATGATAATTCTATTTTTACTTTCTTGAGTAACCACCATAATGTTTTCCATAGTGGCTGCATAATTTCTCATTCCTATCAACAGTGCACAAAGATTCCAATTTCTTCATATCCTTGCCAACACTTGTTACTTTCTATTATTTTTTTATCACACTAGCCATCCTAGCGAGTGTCAGGTGATACCTAATTGTGGTGTTGATTGGCATTTCCCTAATGACTAGTGATGCTGAACATCTTTTGATATACTTGTTGGCCATTTGGATATCATCTTTGGAGAAACTTTGATTCAAGTCTTCTGCCCATTTTTTAATTGGGTCATTTGATATGGTTTTTTTTTGGTGTTCAGTTGTAAGAGTTCTTTATACATTTTAGATATTGACTCCTGATCAGATATATGACTTGCAAATATCTCCTCCCTTTCCATTGGTTGTCTTTTTACTCTGTCAATTGCATCCTTTGATGCACAGACATTTTTTAATTTTGTGTAGTCCAAATTATCTTATTGTACTTTTGCCTGTGCTTTTGTTGCCATATACAAGAAATCATTGCTATGCCCTGTGTCATGAAGATTTCCCCCTACATTTTATTCTAAGAGTTTTATGCTTTTACATCTTATATTTAGGATTTTTTAGCCATTTTGAGTTTTATTTTGTATTTGGTATAAGGAAAATACAGATTCATTGTTTTGCATATGGATATCCAGTTTTCCAAACATCATTTGTCAAAGAAATTATCCTTTTCCTATTATGTGGTCTTACACCTTTGTTGAGGATCATGTAAGAATATCTATTTCTGGGCTTTCTGTTCTACTCCACTGGTCTATATATCTTTCTCCACACCGCTGCTACATAGTTTTGATTCCTGTAGCTTTGGAGTAAGTTTTGAACCCTGGAGGTATGAAGCCTGCCCCTCTGTTCTTTTTAAAGGGTGTTTTGGCTTTGGGGGGTCCCTTGATTTCCACGTGAATTTTAGGATGGATTTTCTATGTCTGCATAAAATGCTGTTGGGATTTTAATAGGTATTAAGTCTGTAGATTGCTTTGGGTACTATCAACCTCTTAACAATATTACGTTTTTCAATCCACTTATTTAGGTCTTTCATCATTTCTTTCAGCAATACTTTGTAGTTTTCAGTGTACAAGTCTTTCACCTCCTGGGTAAAGTTTATTCCTAAGTATTTTGTTCTTTTTTATGCCATTGTAAATGGAGCTGTTTTCATAATTTCCTTTTCAGATGGTTCATTATCTGCCTTTGCTTAAAAAAAAAGATCTGGCTACATGGAGCTTGCTTTCCTGCATGGCAGTAGACTTTTGAGCCGTTCAGCAGCTGCTCCCTGTAGGAGGGACATTTGTTCCCGAGTTTGCCACAGCGCCCATCTAGCCAGCCTCCCTGCACATCCCCTGCCTGGCCCCTGTAGGCATTTGCATTCTCAAACCCCTGTTTAGATCATCCACAGTGGAGGTTACACACTGCTGCTAGTCATTATAAGGAGCTAGAGTGGCAGAACACTCTGGAACAGATAAGACATCTTGGCATCTGGACAAAACAAAATCGAAGCCAATTTTCCATGTTCCTGAAATTTATCTGTAAGCACACACAATGAATTTATTCTGATCATTTTGAGTAGAAAAGATTCCAAAATACATTGTGTGCTTTTTCCTCTCAAATACGGGATGCAAAATATAAACTATTCTTTGTGATTTAACAACATAGACACTAATGACCATCCTGGGCTGGGTAATAAAGTGATTCCCTAGGGAGGTAACGAAATGCCTGGGGTTGTCTATCGCCGCCTTGTAAATGGCCACAGATGCCAGGGCTTTGGGGGCTCTTACATTTGCTAGACATTTTAAATTTTTCTTTCCTTCCTAGAAGTTCTTCTGGCTACCAACAGTGTGTCTGCCTGTGGCAATCTGCCTCCTCTTCTTAGTTGATGCCTCCAGCACACTGTGGGCTGAGACCAGATAGCAGGCTCTTTAGAACTGTTAGAGTCAACGGTGGCAGGACAAGGTTCCTGTAGTCACGCCCCGGCTTCAGAGCTTACCCCATGGGCATGGGGGTCCAGACGAGCCCCCACAGAGGTGGGAGTAAGAGCTTGGAGCCAAGAAAACCAAAGTCACAGAAGTCAGGTAGCTGACTCCCAGCAGGCAGGACAGCAGGGCCAGGCCCTCTTCCCTGCGGCCACAGTCCTGCAGTCTCCTGGGCAGCTATGGGGACAACAGGAGGCATTGCCCTGGGGCAGTGGAAACTCTTGGCCTCAGGTGGCACAGAGGCCTCTCTGCCTGCAGTTCTTTAATGGAGAGAGACAAAACACTTTCTGAAAATGGCAGAAAAGAAAGTAAGGCAGATAGTTTCCTAAAAAACAAAACAAAAACACTTCTACCTTTTCCATCTCTTGCTCCTTCTTGGGGATCCAAATCTACTTCTCAATGGCTTAAATACATCTTTATTTTCCCTAAGGAGCTTCATTTTGGATTGTGTTCAGGAGTCCCCCCCCCCCAGTCCAACCTCTTTATTTCTCTGTGTGGAGATTTTATTTTGTCCACTTATTAAACTTTTTCATCATGAACATTTAAAAATATTTGAGAGGAACAGTATAATTAACCCCCACCTACCCATCATCCATTATCAACTTGGCTATTTTTGTTTCATTTTTCCCTTTCACATTGTGTGTGTGTGAGGGCTGGGGAGGTAGAAAATCTTAAGGCAGTCTCCCCCTCCCCCAGGAACCCATTTTTGCAATAGGCCATAATCCCCATTCATTGTCATCTCTGAGTTACAGTACTAACGAGGAAATGCACCTGTATTACTTCTTGTCCTTCTGACGGCCCTGGAAGGTAAATGAATCCCATTTTAATAAGTGCAGACATTGAGGTTCTACCTTAATGTGCAGCTAGAAGAACAAGCTAAATGATGTTGCATTAGTTAGGATGCTCCAAAGGAAGAAAAAAACCCACGTTTTTCTTCTTCTTCCTCTCACATACCACTCAACAGTCCCCACACCAAATGTGTGAGGGCAGCCTCCCCCAGCAACTGATTCTCTGATGTTGGAGCCAGCTGGGTATCCTCCAATCCAATGCAGTTCAATCCCAACACTTTCCACCTGGAGATAGAGTCAGGCCACCAGACCGCCCCACTTCAGATGCCAGTCACAAGCCCCAGGTCAGGCCTCAATTGTGGTCTGTTTAATACACTTAGCAGTTCATAGTTAAATTAGACATGAGCCTGGTGTACAAAGGAGGCTGAGACGGGAGGATTGCAGGTTTGAGGCCAGCCGCAGCAACTTAGAAGACCCTCAGCAACTTAGTGAGACCCTGTTTCAAAAGTCTGGGGGTGTAGCTTGGAGGTAGAATGTTCCTGGGTTCAGGATCCAGTACCAAAAAACAAAAACAAAACCCCCAAACAGCAACAACAAAAAATTAGAGATAGATGTTCCTTGAAGATGAAGGACTTCAATTATTTAGCCCCTGTGCCTATGAATTTTTACCCTTGTCTATTTTTTTTGTTCAGAACTGTTATAACCACACTTTTTAAAGAATAAAATGTATTCTAATAGCACATTTATATTATGTAAATTATATTCTATCATCCATACTGGAGAGGGCCCAGTTACATAATAACATAGCCCGGCCAATGATGGGTTGAGATTCAATCCAGTTCTTTACTATCTGGGTGGCCATGGACAAATTCTTTTCCCTTTCCAAGCCTGCTTTTCCTTTCTGTGAAGTACTGTAGGATGATGGTTGTGTAGGTCCAAAAGACAGATGAAAGTTCTTGGCACACAGTAAACACTTGGAGATATATACACATACATACATACATATATACATATGGCAGATATGTGTATAATGTCTCCTACTAACTATCCTGTTTAATTCCTATCATTTCTAGAAATAATAACTATAGCATTTTTACACCTATTGCTTAATTTGGGCTTTACAACACCTATGAAATAGGTAGATGTGTTAGTTGGCTTTTTCATTGATGTAACAAAATACCCGAGAAAAACAAATTAAAAGAGGGAAGGTTTATTTTGGCTTACGGTTTCAGTCCAGTCCACAGTTGGCTGGCTCCATTGCTTTGGGCCTGAGGTGAGGCAAAACAACATGGCGGAAGAGTGAGGAAGAGGAATGCTGCTCAGCTCGTGGCAGCTGGGAAGCAGAGATAGAGAGAGAGAGAGAGAGGAAAGAAGAGGGGCTGGGACAAGATAGAGTCTCCAAGGGCATGACCCCAAGGATCCTCCCCTCCAACTAGGCTCCACCTCCTTCGGTTTCCACCACCTCCCGATAGTCCATTTGGCTATGAATCCCTTAATGGATGAGTCCACTGAGGAGATCAGAGCCTTTATGATCCGGTCACCTCCCAAAGCTCCACCTCCGAGCACTGCTGCACCGGGGACCAAGCCTTCAACACAGGACCCTTTGGGGGAAAACACTTCCTATCCAAGTCATGAGTAGAGCAGATCATATTTATTCTCCTGGTCTTCTAGATTAGGAAATGCAATAGTCCCCCTGTCCAAGGGCGGTACGTTCCAAGACCCCCAGTGGATGCCTGAAACCGCAGATAGTACCAAACCCTATATATGCTGTTTCTTCCCATACTTGCATACCTATGATAAAGTTTAATTTATAAATTAGGCACAGTCAGAGATTAACAATGAGATAGAGCAATTATACCAATACAATGTAATAAAAGTTATGAGAGACAGTTATGCGCTCTCTCTCTCTCTCTCTAAACATCCCATTATATTGCGCTTACCCTTCTTTTGTTGACTGTGAGTAATTGATACCAGAGAAAGTGAAGTTGCGCATGTGGGGGGGCACTGTGCAAGCTCAGAGACTTGGAGTCACTTCCCCGAGGCCACAGCCTCTTCCCTCTTGTCTGGATCCTTCCTAGGTTCATTGAAACATACTCCGCTGGCTGTCATCTTAAATCACAGAGCTGCCCTATTTGGAACCTCCCTGCGATTCCCCTTGACACCCACGGTTTTCACAGGCGTTGCCAGCAGGTGCTACCTTCATGTCTTTGCTTCCACTTCCTCATCAGCCTACGCCATTGGACTTTTGCCTCTTCCTAACTTGCTCCTGGAAAGAGCTTGACCGACCTCGAGCTCTCTGTTCCCTCTTACGCGTGCCCTAGACAATCCCATCCATTCCCGTGCTTTCAGATGCCATCCCCAAAGTTTATCACCTGCTCCGGACAGTTTAATGAGATCCAGTCTCAACAACTCCTAGATCAGGGGTGGGGGACAGCTTAGGGAGACCCTTTCGCAAAAGTCCAGACAGCAGACAGTGAGAACCTCAGCCAGGGTGAGGACGATGGAACTAGAAAAAAAAAGGCGGATAAAAAGATGATTGGAAGCTAGGTGTGGTGGCACATGCTTGTAATCCCAGTACTTGGGAGGCTGAGACAGGAGGATCTGGGTTCGCGGCCAGCCTCAGCTACTTAGTGAGGCCCTCCGCAACTTAGTGAGACCTGGTTTCAAAATAAAGTATAAAAAAAAGTAGGGCCGGGGGTGTAGCTTGGAGGTAGAATGCCCCTGGGTTCAATCCCTGGTACCAAAAAAAGAAAAAAGAAAAAGATGATTGGAAGGTTTCTCAGGTTGTAGAGATTACATGGCTATGAAGTGCTGAGGGAGAGTCACAGATTTTAAGTTTGTGTTGGGAGACACTCATGACAAAGACCGGAAGGGGGTGTTGGTGAGTATATGGTGCCTGGTTGTGGGCCTGGGTCTGGGGTCAGGAAAAGCCAGAATGCTAGAGAGCATTAGCTCAAAATCTTTTCCCTTCTAGGGACATATGTTTTCATTAATATGCACAACCTAGGGAGTAGTGGGGACACAAAAGGGACTCCAGTGACAACAGAGAACCCTCAGTGGTGCAAGGGAAGGGGTACAAGGGTAGGGCAAGGCCAAGAAAGAAGTGAATCTATGGAATTACTATCATAAACAATGTGTACATACAATGCACCAATAAAAACATAAAAAAGTGGAAAAAATCTTTTCCCTTCTAGTATTCTCCTCCTGGTGACAAAGGCACTCTCTCCTCCCAACCAGAGACTCCCACAGCGGCAACAGAAGCAGGCAGAAGGGAAATATGTTGTTTCTGCATTGGGATAGGTCATTATCACAATCCACAGTGAGCCTCAGTAGTAGAGTAGAGTAGGTTTTAGAGGACTGCTGTAGAATCATAGGGCTCCTGAAGACATTCCGGACAGGTTAACAGATGGAAATGTGGGACCTGCCTCAGTCCCTCCTGGCTGCACTGGACAGAACTGAAGGAGACCTGGAGGCAGACTTGGCTACCCTAGGGAGTTCCTTAAGGTCTCTCTCATTAAAAAAGTTATGATTCTCTGATGCTAGGAGCTAGGTTTTGGAGCTGCAAAAAAAAAAAAAGTGCTGAAGAATTCAACAACTTCTGAAAACTTGCCTTTCTCTGACTTGGGCACAGTAGAGGTGAGATTGTAGTTCACTCAAGTGGCCACATAGGGGCAGCACACACAAGCGCACCTTTTTGTAAACTGGTCGGCCTGGCTTTGGTCTCAGTCCCACTGCACTGCTCTCAGGCAGACCCTGAGTGGCTCGGATCTAACCTCCACACCACCTAACCTTCACCGGCCATTCCCCTGTGCAAGGATCCGGAAGGACATCCACCACCCGATGTCCCCTGACAGTGTCCTCGCTGTGCGGTCAGTGGTCCACCCCACCGTCCCCACACCTTCCCTGCTAACTTCAGTTTACCCTCTCCTCCTGCCTTATTTTTCCAGGCACCAGCTAAAGCCTCCTGCTTGGCCAGCTTCTGGCTCCTGGCAGCCAGCATTGTCTCTCAGGCTGCAGGTGGGTGTGGGGCGTGTGACAAATCAGCCGGCAGGATGAACGAGAAAGGGGTCCACAGTTGCCTTGGACAGGCCGTGAGTGGCTGCGTTGGGCATGTGGCAGCGGGCGAGCCCTGGCTTCAGATTTTGATTTGCAGTGGATGTAGAGTAGCATCCAGGTCAGAGGTACTGACAGTCCACCAATGCACTTTGAGAAACACTGGCTTTCTGGCTTTGTTAATGAATCCAAGTCTCCATTTTCTCCTCAGAAAGTGTGTGTGGGTGTGTGGGTGTGTGTGGGGGGGATTGGACGCCATCTTGTGAAGCACGGTAGTTGCCCCCCTAGACAAGCTCACAGACTCCGGCTTTCCTGTTGTTCTCCTGGGGCAGCTGATCTGCTCTGCTTGGGGTTGGGGGTTGAGGAAGTGTCGTCGAAGGGGTCACATATACCCAGCTGTCAAAGATGGCCAGGTGGCATGATATTGTGCAACTCCAGGGGACCACTCTCAGAGACTACATGAGGAACGGCATCCAGACCCAACCCTCCGTGGGCCACAGCGCGAGGGAGTCTGGGAAGGGGCTCTGGAGAGAATCTTTGAGGATGTGGGTGACATTGATTACACACCAGCTTTTTTTGACCTCCTACCAAGTCCACTTCGGCTCCTCCCACTCAGGGAAAAGTCGGAATCTTTCTAGTGATAGGGAAGAAGTGTTGCAAAGTGCCCTGGAGTCCCTCCCTCCAATCCCACTGCCCTGCTGGGCTGAAGAAGGTGTGAGCAGCCTCTTTCTTTAGCACCTATGTGAACCAATGTGGGGAGGGGTCTCAGGAGAAAGTCATCAGAGACTTTTTTTCTTGTGGTACTGGGGATGGAACCCAGGGACATTCTACCTCCGAGCTACACCCTCAGCCCTATTTTCTATTTTTATTTTGAAACAGGGTCTCACTAGGTTGATGAAAGTCTCACTACTTGCTGACGCTGTCCTCGAACCTGCGATCCTCCTGTCTTAGCCTCCCAAGTACTGGGATTACAAGCGCGTGCCACCATGCCCGGCTCTTACTATTCTTTTGTGTGTGTGGTACTGGTAATGGGACCCAGAGACATTCTATCTCTGAGCTACACCCTCCAGCCCCCCCCCCATTTTATTTTTTTTTAAATTTGAAACAGGGTTTCGCTAAGTTGCTGAGGCTGACTTTGAACCCGTGATCCTCCTATATCAGCCGCCTAAGTACTGGGATTACAACCATGCACCACCATGCCGGGCTCTGAACCTGCGCTCTGGGCTCAGGGCCCCGGTCCTTGGTGTTTAGGAACCTGGACCAGTCCTGCCAGCATCCCTGGTGGTCTTCGCCTGTCGTCCTGCAAGGCGACTGAGCCTTCAGGATGTAGAGAGACATCCCGGGACTCCGTCGCCGCCGAGAGCACGGGACAGGTAACGGTCTCCCGCTGCGAAAGCAATCCGAGAGGTGTGGCCTCCAAAAGGTGACAGGTGGAGGAGGCCGAAGGGGGGAGGAGGAGGAAGCGGAGGAGGCGGCGGTAGAAATTGGGGGTGGGGGCTCAGCCACCCACGAGGGGCACGCCACGCCCGAGGATCCCGCGTGGGTCGGGGCATGGCGGAGCTCGGCCCGGGTCCGCGGGCAGCTCGGGGAATTTGCGGCAGCGTCTATTTCAGAGTTTATGGTAAGAGGCTGGAGCCGGCAGGCACAGACAGCACACCCCACCCTTTAAGGAAGTGCGAGCGGAGCAGCAGGGGTGTGGTTAACGACCGGGAGGAGGAGGGGAGCAGCCCCAACCTGTCAGCCTCGTACTCCGCCGCAGCCTCCGGAGCCGCCGCGCGCCCTACCTGCGCGGCCGCGCTCACCTGTACCTGCGCGGCCCCGCTCACCTGGCCGCGCCGGGAGCAGCCTCGCCGGAGCCCGCGCCTCCCTCGCGGTGAGTCCTCGGCGATTGCGATTCGCGGCCGCGCGCCGCCGGCCAGCCCGGGCGGTGGACCAGGTGGACCAGGTGGACCAGGTGGAGGGCCGGAGGGGCGGGGGCCGGCGCGGGTACCCGACCCGGCTGCGAGTCCGGAGAAAGTCGGAATCGCGTGCTGAGCGCTCGGATCGCAGCCTCGCGCGGCGACGGGGCTCTGTTCTTGGAGTTGACTGAGACTAAAGGGTGTTTTCTTCCCCGGTGCTCTTTACACAGTCAGACGGGGGAGGCCGGGCCCGGCGAGGAGGCGCAGGCAGCCCAGAGGTCAGATTAGGGGCCAGACCCGCTTCAGCTCGCGCCGGACCTCTGCCCCGCCCGCCCCGCCCGGCGGCTTCCTTCTCCCGCCGTTCCCGGTCGGCGCCCCCTGCGGGGTGATCCCCACCCACCTCAGCCACCCCTCCAGCGTGTTTCTGACCCTCCACACCCCGTTTTCTGGATCCAGAGCCCTAACTGGGGGCGAGGCGGACCCTGGACAGAAGCCTAACTCTGGTGTGTGTGTGTGTGTGTGTGTGTGTGTGTGTGTATCTGTGTGTGTGTGTGTCAGTGTGTGTGTGTGTATCTGTGTGTGTGTGTGTGTGCGTGTGTGTCTGTGTCTGTGTGTGTATCTGTGTGTGTCTGTGTGCGTGTGTGTGTGTCTGTGTGTGTGTATCTGTGTGTGTGTGTCTGTGTGCGTGTGTGTCTGTGTCTGTGTGTGTATCTGTGTGTGTTAGGGACTGGGTTCACGCTGGCCACACTAGTTCTCTTTGGAGCTGAGCTGCCTTCCGAGTGCCCCTCAAGGGTTAAGTTCCAGGCTGCATGCTCCTGCTGTCAGGCTGTGCGTGGGCAAAGCTTTGGGTGGGTGAACACAGAGCAGCATATGGGTGATGTTCCGAGGCCCCCCAAACCCTGCCACCTGCCCTCGCCCTAGTCTCCCTGCACCCCCTGGACTGGGAGCAAGATCCAACTGGGCTCATTTAAGGAGTTTGGCCCTTGGGGTGGATTAGCAGGGCCGGCTTGGGGAACGGAGGGGGAAGAGCCTTAAGCCGACCTGCAGGGAGGCTGGACCCCACGGAAGCAGGGTCGGGACCTGAACCGGCGAGGGGTACCTGGAGGCTCCTCCTGGCCCAGGCTGACGTCCGCTCACCTGGAGGGCTGCTGTGACCTCAGCCCTGTCTTTCACAATGCTGTGGGGGGAGGGGGAGGATGCAGCAATGAAAAAGTGACTCATAAAAGAAGGAAGGAAGTCGTCGCATTGAGAAGACCCAACTTTGGCGGGACAGTCTGTACACAGTCATTCACTCAGCGGCTTCCCACCTGCAGCCAGGTACTGGTGCTAGGTACAGGGAGACCGAGTCTGACATGGCCCCTGCTTGCCAGGGCAGAGCGGGGAGGAGCCCAGCTGCCCTGGGAAGAGGCTGGGTGCCAGCTGCCTGGTGCTCCAGGGGAGGACCAGGAAGGCTTCCTGGCAGAAGTGGCTCTAAGTCAGAACTGGAGGATCTCTAGGAATTAGCCAGGCAAGGAGAAGAGGGAAAAGAAGATGGCACCTAGCCAGGAAAGTGCAAACACCAGAGGCTAGAAGCAGCCAGAGGCTAGAAGCAGCGCAGGGAATTCAGGAAACTGAACGTGGCAGGCTGGTGGGGCGCCTGGAGAGTGCAGGGGCGAGCTGCAGAGTAGGTAGAGCCAGCTCCCAGGGCCTCGGAGGCAGGCTCAGGCTGCTATAGCAACTCCAGCAGGAGCAAACCTTGGGACCTGGAGTTGGGCATGAGACTTCCCAGCGTGTCTTCAACTCCAGGATAGAGGTGCCAGATTTAGCAAGCAAAAACACAACATGGGACGCTCAGATTTGAATTTCAAATAAGCATATTCGAATATTTGTTTTCAGTATAAGTATGTCCCATGCAATATTTGGGACATACTTATACTCAGACATGATTCACTGTTTATCTGAAATTCAGACTGAACTGGATGTTCTATCTCTATCTGGAAACCCTATTCTAGGAGAAAGTAGAAGTTGGGGCGCTGCTGGGAGTCATGGCTGGGTGGGAACTGCCCTGGTGCCCTGGGACAGTCTCAGGGCATATTTATCTTGTAACTAATCCTCCTGGATTCCATGTGGGGCTCCTTCACTGATTGGCTCAGTTGTTATTATTAAGAAAAAAAAAATCAGCTGGGTGTGGTGGTGCATACATATAATCCCAGTCCTTGGGAGGCTGAGATAGGAGGATTGCAGTTTGGAGGACAGCCTCAGCCATGAAGCAAGACTCTTAGCAACCTAGCAAGACCCTGTTTCAAAACTAAACTAAACTAAATAAAATAAAATAAAAAGGGCTGGGGGTGTAGCTTGGAGATAGAACGCCCCAGGTTCAATCAATCCCTAATACCCCCCCAAAAAAAAGAAAAAAAATCAATTCCTGGGTCAGTTTGTCCATCTACACAGCTGGAGAAGGGTAGAGATGGAGAAAGATATTGGGCTCAGAGCCCACCGGACTTGGATTCAAACCCACGTAACCCCATTAGCTTCTCGGAGCCCCAGATCCTGTTGGTCCAGGCTGTGGGGAGGATCTGTGGTCGTGTATGTAACAGGCCCGTGGGTGCTATGGAAAACGCGGTACATATTAATTTTTATAACACCTTCACGGAAGGTGACCCAAACAGCACCCATGAAGTGCTCGGGACTCATTTATTTCCGTTTGCATTTATCAAGGCTGCGCTCAGAGGCCCCGGGGGAAATGTGTGGGGGCTTGGTTCCTGCTTCTGCGAGAGAGCGGGTTAGGCAGGCGGGGAGCATTATTTTTCACAGTTGTCTTACCCTTCCGCAAGGCCCGTCTCCAGGGGCGGAGCTAGCCAGCTCTCTCCTTGCAGAATGGCCGGTGGGCAGAGAGGCTCAAAGTCCAATTAACTGAAGGGAAAGGTGAATGAATAAAAGGAGAATCCACATCAAACACTCGCACGTTGCCCGATGCTGACAAATGCACCACAAAATTAGGCTTTCGTGATTCTTCGTTTTATAATGAGTTCCTTGTTAGAAAGATGGAGCTGGGGGAGAGACGCAGCGGAGGTGCCTTGTGGACTGTGTTTTGACTTTAATAAGAACACATTAGGGGCCTCCGGAAAGGGAACCTGGAGGGAGTTAAGAATTTGTTAAGAGAAAGAGGAAATGGAAAGTGTGTTTCCTTTGTGGGCACTGCTGGGTTATAAACGGTCCCTCTTTACAGTGGTAAATCTCCCTCCTGCCTCCCGCCCAGTGACAAGCATTTTGTCCTTAGTCCCTTAGGGCAGCATTTTCCAGGCAGTGTTCAGAGAGACTCTATACCATGAGATAGGGGTGCTCCGTTGATGAATCATTCAAATGACTTGTGCATGGTCAAGGATATGATAAGTCCTGCAGGGGAAGAAAAATTGTGTCACCGGGCTTACCTTAGCATTCAGACACAGACTCCCACCTGTGTCCACCTAACCTGCTCTCCGCAGCTTGTGCCCGCATCCCCTGGTTCAGAGACCCTGGGAAAACCCATAGCTCTGACACTTAGCTCTGCATGGGCGAGAGATGTGCCTAAACGCTGCTGGCACAGATAAAGCCACTGATGCAGACGGAGAGGGGACGGGAGCTCCCCAGGGTGGGCCTGTGTGGTGGGTCTCTCAGATCCGACTTTTCCTGGCCCCCCCAAGTGAAGTCACACAGGGGTGAAGGGGGCTGAGCTGCACCACTACAAGGGGTGTCTGTGAGCATGGTATTGGAAGTTCTGGAAAGTTCCAGGTAAAGGAAGGAGATCAGGGGCCCTGTTCACAGTCTCCTTAACATCCACACATGTTTTCCTTCCAAGCATTGGTAGTCAAGAGTCAAGGCTGGAGATCAGTCTCGCTGGGCCCCAAGCCCAGCCCGGGGGGCTCTCTGCGTGACCCTGGGCAGCTCCTTAGCTCTAGTTTTTGCCTCTGTAAGATGGGGATGGTAACAGGGCTTTGGTAAGATGGGGTGCAGCAGTATACACAGGAGTACTGTTCACAATAACAGCCACTAAAGCTTGGGCATGGGTCAAACAGAAGCGACACTAGCCACGGCCCTAAGAGGATGGGAGAGGATGGAAGAGGCCCCTGCTATGCTGGGGTCACCCTGCTAGTTCAGGGTCATGGGGAGTCTGGGGGTGGAAGAGGCAGGCCTTCGGGGGAATATCATCCTGTACCAGTCAGTGTGGACTATTATTTCAGTATTTTAACATCCCAGGATTTATTCACTAACCTCAGCTGCACATAAAACGTTCCATTCTATACCAGGCGTGCTGTGAGTCTCCACCCAATGTGTGTTACTACTCCTATATTTGACTTATGGGCTATATTTGATCTGGGCTTGTAGGAAGCAATATTTATGTTATTGTCATTATTATTATTACTGAGGATATTTTATATTATTATTATTACTGAGGATATTATTAGAATTATTATTATTATTACTCAGAAGCAAAGACGGCTTCCCCGGCTGCTGCCTCATAGACAGGCATCAGGCACACACCAGCGTTTACTTCTTTCTGCCCACCCCATTTCCAAACCGCTGTGAATTGGGAACGGCCAGGCCCAGTGAACTCTTGAGCTAGCAAAGACACTGGGCCTACTGCTGCCCATCAGGCACTGGCCTGAATCACCCTTTCAAGCGCTCAGAGCTGAGAGGCAGGAGGCGGTGGTGACTGCGCTTCCTGGGCCTCTTTGTACTGTGTGCAGAGCTCTGAGCTGTGCGAGGGAGTGGGGTGGGGGAGGGGGTATCTTTTTGAGTCACTCTGCTGTTTCCCAAGGTATAATTATTACTCACGATGACAGTTTGATTAAGAGAGCAGACTCCCGGCTACATATTCTGATGCACGGTTTACCTAGATGCAAGGGGCAGATGGAGACGGCTGTAGAGTTTGGCATTCAGGAGACCCTTCACGTAGGCTCCGGAGTGCTGCAGGGAGGGGCGCTGCTCCAGGTTTTGGGGCCTTCCCCAACTCTTCCCTTTTTCCAGGGTAAGGGCACAGAGGCTCTTCTAAGACAGCCGGTCAGTGTGATTAGAACCAAGGTCCACAACCGCCAATACCCATGAAAGAATGGGCCTTCCCCTTTAACATCTCGGCCATGGTTCACTAACATTTCCCCCTCTCTGGTTCTTTCTTCCCTTCTGAACCACTCCCTTCCCCTAAATTGGGCAGGATCACTCCTAAAAGACAGGGGGGTTCAAAGGAAACTGCCTGGTCCTGTGTCTAGCCCTTGAAGAGGGGTTGATTCTATCTTGTGGACTAGTCCCCAGAGGGGGCCAGTTCTCCCGCTAATGCTGAGCGCAGCCCCCTGCTCAGCCCTTTCTCTTGCCAAGGGGCTCCCTGTCACTCTCTGAGGCTTCCCCAAGCCAGGGCAGTCCCTCTGGTGTCCAAGGGACTCAGGAGGCTCCTCCTGATCCTGCTGGGAGTTCTGCCCTGAGTTCAGGCCTTGCTTTTCCCCGGGGGTCCTTACCCAACTGGGAGAGGAAGGTCCCAGCTATGGTCCTGGCCACCTGGAACAGCACAGCTTTTCCTGATTTCTAAACTAGTGTTCTTTGTTTACTAGTGCACCCCACTTCCCACTTCCTCCAGCACCCCAGGAGCAGGTGGCACTAGAACCCCGCCAGCCTCCCTTCTCAGCTAGCTCAGGCTCACCAGCTCACCACCTCCACCCCGCGCCTCGCAGATTCCCAAACAGCCGACTCTCCTATACCTGAGCAGATGCTTGGGCCGCATCCGGTGGGTCCCCTCCACTGTGGCGCAGAGGCTCGGCACTGACATACAGAGCTCTCAGCTGAGGCAGGGGGAAGGGGTTTACCGCAGGCCCCAGTTCCTGAGTCCCCAGCTCCATGCAGTGGCCGCCCTGCAGTGCTTCCACTGGGTAAGTGGAGAGAGGGTTCCGCTGGGGCCCTGGACCCTGGATTCCTCCACCTGCCCGCTGTGTGACCTGGCATAAATGTCTTTACTCTTCCAAGCCTCCTTTTTCACTTTTAAAAATAAAGATGGTGTCCCACCTGCCTGATAAGGTCCTTGAGAGAAATAGTTGGCTTGTGAGAGAATGCCCCATGAAACATCATAGGCGTTGTCCCAGGAGAGAAGAAGAGTTTGGAGTCAGAGAGATGTGGATCTGGGTCCCGCCTCTGTCATTTTCTACCTATGTGGCATTGCCAGGGGATAGAACCCTTCTGAGCCCTTGGTAATTTTCTCCTTCCTGACTCGTTCTAGGCATTTGTAGAATGTCTCCCCCCTTCTCCATCACTATTAGGATGGGCAGAGAAACCAGATTTGAAGGACTGTGCCTATCCCCAGCAAGTTTACATTCTGGCAGGGGAGGTAATACATAAAGATGAATAACTCAAGTCTGGTGTGGTGGCGCATGCCTGTAATCCCAGTACGTGGGCATCTGAGACGGGAGGATCGCAGGCTCCAGGTGAGCCTCAGAAATTTAGCAAGAGCCTCAGCAACTCAGTTAGACACTGTTCCAAAACAGAAAATAAAAAGGGGCTGGAGGTGTAGCTCAGAGGTAGAATGCGCCTGGGTTCAATCCCAGTTGCCTCTACCCCTTCCAAAAAAAGATGAATATGTCTAAGACAAGATGGGGCTTTGCCATGCCATGAAAGAGGCACACATTGCTGAGATCAGAGGCCACAGAGGTCCCTGGGGCTCTGCAGGCTGGGAAGCCGGATGGAGCTTCCTGGAGGGGGCAGCATTTGGGGAAGCTCTGGAAGGGAGGTGGGACTCAGCTGGGGGAACTCAAATGGTGATGGTGGTCGAAGAAGAGTGTAAATAAAGCAGAGAGGTGGAAAGGCAGGGTCTGCCTGCCTCGTTCTGGGCAGGGCCAGGGGTGGCGAGCGGCCATAGGACACGAGGTAGACAGCAAGACGAGGCCTGGATGCGGAGCCCAAGAGTGTGGGCATTATTTGGAAAACCGTGGAACTTTATGGGGAAAGTGGAGAGAGCTGTTGGGGGCGCTGAAGTGGGTGAAAGGGCCATGATCAGACCTGGGCAACAGGCCGTAGAGTGGCTTGGAGAAAAACGAGTTGTAATTTGCATGGGTAGGAGACTTTGAAAGTCTCCTTTCAGGAGACCTTGAGAGTCTGAATAAACCGTGTGATTCAGGAGGAACTTGGGGTCCTAGGCAGTATCTGTGCAACAACCGCAGGCTCCTACTTTCTCAGAGTTGACGTTGGTTCTATGGTGGATTTGGAAGCTCTAGGACTTATGGGAACATCAAATAGTTTGTGGTTATATGGGCAATTCACCATTTTCCTCAATCCTCTCTTCCATGTTTTTGTTTTGTTTTGGTACTGAGGATTGAACCTCTGAGCTCCACCCCCAGCCCTTTTTATTTTTTATTTTATTTTTATTTTTTAAATACTTTCATTGGTGCATAATAGTCTCACATCATCATGTAGCTCGTAGTGATAGTGACATACATGCACACTTGTTTTGTATTTTGAAGAAGAAAGGGCCTTGAACCTGAGATCCTCCTATTCCAGCCTCCCAGGTACTGTGATTACAGCATGCCCTACAACGCCTGATTCTTCCATGTTCTTGATTCACACCTGAGCGCCGTCCTATGGGCCCCCATCTGCTGGGTATGTGTTAAATGCCAGCCTACCTAGAGCTCCCTTGGGCAGGCTCTGTGTGGCAGCTTGAGAGTCACCAGTATGCAGCTTGGTCTGCAGCCTGTCTCCTCCCTCATCTCCATGGGCCACCTGGATACTAATGACTCCTGGGTCTCCACCTCCCACAGCCCACCCTCCTGCTTCAGCCTTCTACTTCCACCAGTCTGTAGGACTCTCACTCAAGAGCTTCCCTTAGCCGGGTGCAGTAGTGTACACCTATCATCCCAGTACTTGGGAGGCTTTGAGACAGGAGGATCACAGGTTCAATACCAGCCTCAGCAACCTGGTGAGACTCTCAGCAACTTAGCAAGACCTTGTTTCAAAATAAAAAGGGCTTGGGGTAGCTCAGACGTAGAATGCCCCTGGTTTAATCCCCAATACCACACACACACACACACACACACACACACACACACACACGCACACATACACCTGCATACACACATGCACACACACACACACAACAATTTAAAAAGAGGCTCATCTTCTTAAACACCACAGCTTAAAAACTATACTCCTTTTTCTCTCGTCAAGCCATCTCCTCCCGCTGGTACCCCCACACCCCGTCTCTTCATGCCGATGTTTTTTCTCCCACATGGCCAGGTTGGAAACCGTGGTCTTCTCTCCCTTCCTTCACTTGGCTCTTCTCTGCTCATATCTTGCCCATCGCCAAATCCCGGATTCTTTCTTCGTGTTTCTCATTCCTTCTTCATTTTTTATGGCCCCTGTTCTAGCCCAGGCCTCATTACCTAATATTACTAAATAGTCTTGAAGGGTCTGTCTTCTTTCCATCTCTTGGAAACTCCCCCAGTGCCTCTGTGAAAATCCAGATCCCTTAAATTTATGATTCAGCACCCTCCTTAATCTGACCTTAACCTGATGTCCCAATACTTAACAAATAAAGCCCTTTGCCCCAGCTCGCTGGCTCTACTCACTGGTACCCATCAAATCTCTGCTGTGTCCTGTGTGGAACGCCAGCCCCGTCCACTTGCCCCAATCCCCAGTCCTACACACTCCTCCTCCTGGGCGCAATTCCCAGCCCACCCATTGGAAGCCTGAGCCCCCACTATAGCCTCCAGGCATCTTCGCATCCTCCGACCTCCCAGAATTTACTGCCTCAACCTGATGCTAAATTTCTCCCAGATAAGAATATACTTTTCATTTTATTTTTCTTCCTAACACCCTTAAATTCCAAGGCTAGGAGATTCCATTTCCCTGGGCCAGAGAAATAGGATCCCTCCCTCTCTGCACACTCATGCCTGGCTCACCTGAGCCAGACGTGCCACACCGGCAGGCTCTTCCTCATTCCCCGCACTGGGCGTCACAACAGCCAGTTGCAACACTGCAGGTCCCCAGCCTCTGAGTTCTTGCCCCAGGGCCAGGATGCCCTCCTGGCCTCTTCTGAAGGCAGAGAGTTCCTGCAGCCCAGAGAGGAGGGCGAGATCCAGACACGGCGTTCCAGAATCTCTTTCCTAAACCACCCAGTCTCATCCCAGGGCATCCTGCTTTTCCTTCCCGTCTTCCTCCTGCATTGAACCCCTCTGGGCTCTGCTGAGTGGAGGGCGGCACAAGAGGCAGCCCCGTATCGGGTGAGACTGTGTTGGGAAAACAGGAGAGAGAGTCACAAGGCCGGATCCAGGGTTTTTAGTAACCTGGACTTTGGCCGGGCAATGAGTACAGACTATCACTTGCTGGGGTCACTGGACTCTGAGCTTTCTGCTCCTGCAGTCCCAAGAGGTGAACATTAGCTGCTCTCTTTGCAGAGAAGGGCCCTCTATTGTCCCAGTGTGACCTCTGGCTCCTCTCCCTCCTTCTCTACCTCTCTTTCTGCACCTGTGTGTTGAAAACCCAGCTCCTAGCCTGTGTTCACACCTGGGAACACCTGAGGAAGCGAGGGCCCTGCCCTGGGGACAGGGAGCCCTGGGGACAGGGAGCCCTGGGTCAGTGGCCGTGTCCTCACCATCCCACCACAAGCTCCGGGGTGGGCCACCAGAGAAAACCTGCTCAAGCCTTGGGCTTTTCATCAGTATGTATGGCAAGGAGGTTGGAGACTTTTTAACAGGAGGAAAGCTTTCTTCAAAGTGGATCTTAGGTGAAATCCAGTATATAAACCAGGTTGGAGTAGACCCCTCCAGGGCTGAAGTGGGGAGCGGAGGTGCCTGCCAGGCCCCCAGCTGCCCTCCACTGTGGCCCCTGGGACCCTCTGTGGATGTCCTGGGGCCCAGGTCATCTGGAATCCTTTCTATGAGTTCACGCTCATTGTTCATGCGTCCCGAGAGCTGGAGAACTGGGCAGGGCGGGGGTGGGGAGTTCAGGGAAGCACTGTCTCAAAGAACCCAGCCTGAAGAGTGGGTGTTGGGGGTTGTATACATTGTTGGGGAGGGGTGTATGTATTGTTGGGGTGGGATTGCACACATCGTTGGGGGTCTATATGTTGTTGGGGTGGAGTTGTATACATTGTTGGGTAGGGTTGTATACATTAATAGGGGTTGTATACATCATTGGGGTGGGGTTATATACATTGCTAAGAGGTTGTATGATGTATTGTTGGGAGTGTTTGTATACATTGTTGGGATCTTGTATACACAATCAGGGGTGTATACATTATTGGGAGTTTGTATACATTATTGGGGTATGTCCATTGTTGGGGGTAAACACATCATTGGGGGCTCATAAGCTTTGTTGAGAGGTTGTATATGTGAACTCTGGAAAAGAAGATGCAGAATTCTCACCTCTGAGCAAACGCCTGTGTTTATGGGAAGGAAGTCGTCTGTAGCTTTCATCTGACTCTCCAAGGAACCTGTGACCCCAAAAGATTAAGAAGGACTTTTAGGAGGTATTATTATTAGCTTCCTTTCATACACCCGGCCTCAAACCTTAGCTCCTCTTTGACTCAGACGAGCTAGGCTGGAAGCCTCATGGAGGACAGACCACACTGTTCTGTGTGTCGCTGTTACAGCTCAAAGACACACCTGCTGCCCAGCACACAGTTGTTGTTCGATGTGATCAGCATGTGCCTGGGCATAAGGCATCCCGTCCTCCCATCAAGGAGGGTTTTTTTTTCCCAAAAGAAGAAAGCTATTTTGAATATGTAAACCCTTTAAAATAATATTTAGTGCATAATTTTAGTGACACACACTTTAAATCATGTACTATATAAAATAATACATTATCTTAAAATTCCCACTCTTCTCCAACTCTCCCTGTTATGAAGGGTTTTAACTGTCTTTGACGTTGGCACCTCTCACTGCCAGGACCCTTCCTGCACCAGCTCTCTGCGTTGCACATGTCAGCAGCCCCACAGTCTAGGGACGGTTGGTTTCTTATTGATCCAGAAACTTTTTATTTTTAATAATACCCTTTCAAAGATATAATTCCAACACCATAAAATGCACCCTTTTATTTATTTATTTATTTATTTTTTTGCGGTACCGGGGATTGAACCCAGGGGCGTTCTACCTCCGCGCTATGCCCCCGGCCCTATTTTTTATACTTTATTTTGAAACTGGGTCTCACGAAGTTGCGGAGGGCCTCACTAAGTAGAGAGAGAGAGAGAGAGAGAGCTGAGGCTGGCCGGGAACCCGGATCCTCCGGTCTCCGCCTCCCAAAGTACTGGGATTACAAGCATGCGCCAACACGCCCGGCTAAAATGCACCCTTTTAAAATGTACAATTCAATGGTTTTTATTATATTCACAGGGTTGTGCAACCATCATCACCACTACCAATCATAGAACATTTTCATCACTCCAAAAAGAAACCACACACCATTATCAGTCAGTCCCTATTCTCCACTCCCTCCAGCCTTTGACAACACTAATCTATTTCAATTTTCATGGATACCTTTTCTGGACATCCCATAGAAATGAAATCATGCAATGTTACTGCATTTTGTGAATGGCATAATAGCATAATGATTTGAAGGTTCATCCATGTTGTAGTCTCTATCAATATTTCATTCCTTTCTAAATTAATGAATAATATTCCATTGCATGGGTATGCCACATTTTATTTATCTATTCATTAGTTGATGAACATTTGTGTTGTTTCTTCCTTTTAACCATTATGCAGAATGCTATGAATATTCATGTGCAGGTTTATGTGTGGACATATGTTTTCATTTCTCTTAGTTATATACATAAGAGTAGAATTGCTGGGTCGTGTAATAACTCTTTGTTTAACACTTTGAGTAATTACCAAACTGTTTTCCACAGCTTTTGCTGTGGAAAATTACATTCCCATTAGCAGTGTGTGCTGGTTCTGATGTCTCCACATTCTTGCCAACACTTTTTGTTGTCGGTAATTTTGATTTTAGCCATCTTAGTAGGGATGAAGTAGTATTTTATTGTGGTTTTCACTTGCCTTTCCCTGATCACTGATGGCATTGAACATATTTTCATGTATGTTGCTTGTGTAGCTTCTTTGGAGCAATGTCTATTAAAATTATTTAGAAGGCACTTTTTAAAATGTCCATGATATAACCACTTAGTTCATTACTTTAGAAAATGACCTAATTGGGTGTGGTGGTGCACGCTTGTAACCCAGTACTTGGGAGGCTGAGATAGGAGAATCATAGGTTCGAGGCCAGCCTCAGCAACCTAGTGAGGTCCTCTGCAACTTAGTGAGACCCTGTTTCAAAATAAAAGAATAAAATAGGGCTGGGGGTATATTTAAGAGGTAGAATGCCCCTGCGTTCAATCCCCAGCACCACACACACACACACACACACACACACACACACACAAACCCTTCTAAAGGTTTGTTTATAACATCCAACACTTGATTTTGTAAGGTGATGCCTTCAATAAAAGTTACTGAATCTATACCATAATACCTCGTCTGATTTTCAAAAAAACAAGTTCTATCAGGTGACATTTGTAATCACCCCAAACTAGCAAAACCACGAAGTGATTTCAGACTAATATCTTATCCCAGTCAAGTTTTGTTTAAAATAAGATAATTGAGAAAGAAACCTATAATATGAAAGATCTATAAGAGATTGACTATAAAATTCCTCTATTTTGACAGATAATTAGGGAAGGAAAGAGCATCATGTTATATTTAAGAATATGTGATATTTAAAAATAAATAGATGGATGGGTGGATGAATGGATGGATGGATGGGTGGGTGAGTAGATGGATAGATGGATGGACTAATGAATGAATGAACAAGAGAAGGAATACAAGCCAGTACACCAGATAACCAAGCAGCCACACCAGTCTTTTCCTCTTTACTAAGTGGGATTTTCTACTTCCCACTTAGACAACTGCTCTTTAACATTTCACAGAAATACATATATATATGTTTTAAAAAACAGGTTTGTGGTTACAGGTTAGAAACAAGACACTATAGTCTTGCATATCTTTACCATCTTCCTCTAAGCGGGGAGAACCTGATGCTTCGGACTTTGTGGATGTGGTAGAGAAGCTCAGAGATCAGGCGCTCTGACTCTGGGTTCTGTGTTGCTGGAGCTGGACATTAAGGATGTCATATGATACAAGGGTCTCTTGGGTTCTACCCTGCTCAAGAGCAGTCCACAGCTGCCCTTCCCATCAGCATGAGGATTTCTGGGTCCCTGCTGCTGTGCAGGCCTTTTTCCTTCTCCTGTCTTTGGGTGGGACAATCGGGTCATCTCAGGGACCATACCCACCATGATTCACTTCCAGCTTCCACAGAGAGACTCCCCTCTCCACCCTTCCCCTTTGGTCCTCCCCCAAGAAAACATGTGTGAGCCAGCAAGTGGAACTGGAGTTTGGGGTGAGAGTGGGCAAAGGAAAGAGGAAGAATATCAGGCCAGAAGAAAGGAAACTGTGGTGAGACACACGAAGAAGTGGCAGACATGGGCCAACGCTCGAGAGATGACTTTTAAAGGCTCAGACCCTGTAGAAGGAAGAAGTGACAGGCAATATTGCTCTTTGGAAAATCCTTCATGGCAGCGACTAGAAGGGCAGGTTCCCATGAAATTCACTGGAGGGTGTGTGGTAGGGGTTGGGAGTTGGGGAGCAATCATAAGAGGCATCGTGGGCAGGGCTTGGACTCCTTCCTTTTCTAATGGTGGTTGGGGGGTTGGAGTTAGGGGTTCAGGTCTGCGTGTATCAGAGAAACATCCAGATCCTTCCCATAGAATTTTGGTCCACATCTAGACAGGATCCCGGTGTGCCCCAGTGAAGTGACAGCTTATCCCTCCCTCTGTGCGGTCAGGACTGAGTCTCAGCCTGCCCCCCAGGCTGTCAACATCTGCAAGGAAAATGTAGCCATTCTTCCCAAGGTCAGGCTTCCTTTTCTGCAAGTGTGGAGTTGGTGGCCTTGATGCAGTGAATCTGCAGCCAGCTCCACATTACTGCCAGCCTCTGTTTCTGCGCTTCTGCATCCACCCGTTCAACCAACAGCGGATGGACCTGGGCCTGTGAGAGTTGCATCTGTACTGACCATGTATGGGCTTTGTTTTCTTGACTTTATTTGTTCAACAACGCAGTGTCATGACTACCTACATAACACACATTGCATTAGGTATTATAAGTAATACAGAGGATTTAAAGGATACAAGAGGTTGTACCTAAATATGGAAATACTATGCCATCTATACATAAGGGACTGGTGTATCTGTGGATTTTGTTATCCGTGTGCATGGGGGTCTCAGAGCCAGTGCCCTGTGGGTACCGAGCAACAACTCTATTCACTGTGGGCCAGAAGCTGTGCTAAGCCCTGGGGATACCAAGGTGCACCCGAAACTACCCTCAAGATAAAAGAGCAGTGCGTGCGGTCACCCAGGAACCGTATGTGCCGAGTGCTGCAGAAGGACAGAGCCACCAATGTTACCAACAGGTGGGGGGTTAAAGGCTTCTCAAATGAGGTGCTGCTGAGAAGGGTTTTGAAGGATGGGTAGAAGTGAACCAGGCAGAAGCAGGATGGTGAGGTGCGTTCCACCATCCAAAAGCAATGAAGACTGTGGCCCATTGGGGAGGCTGTGAGCAGCTCGAGGTGGCTGCATCTAGCAGGACTGAGCTGGGGATCATACTGGCAAGCTATCACGGCGGTGTGGCACTGGACATAATCCTCAAGCAGCAGGAAGCTATGGGATAGAGGAATAGGTTTTACAGCTATAGGAGGTTTTTTTAAAAATTTTTATTTTTTGTACTGGGAATGGAACCTAGAGGCATTCTACCTCCAACCTATACCCCCAGCCCAATTGTATTTCTTATTTGGAAACAGGGTCTCACTAGGTTGCTGAGAGCCTCACTAAATTGCCAAGACTGGCTTTGAACCTGCCATCCTCCTGTCTCAGCCTCCCAAGTACTGGGATTACAAGCGTGTGCCACCATGCCCGGCATCTGTAGGAGTTTTTAAGCGGGGGAGAGAGTCGGATTTTTGTTTTGGAGAGGAGGACTCTGGCCCCAGGCCAGAGGAGCTCTTGTGCCAAGCACAGAGAAACTGTGGATGGGGGGACTTGCAGCCAGGCCTTCTGGATCGTGGCCAAGGGTGGCTGCAGGGCTGTGCCAGGGTGTGGCAGGGAGAGGTGTGAGCCCTCCAGGGACACAGTCCAGAGTGCCTGCTGCTGGCTTGGGCGTCACAGCAACCCGCGCTGCCAGCTGCCCGAGAGGTGGTGGTGATGGCTGGGCCCGAGGGAGAGCGCACTTCCGGCTTTCTTCCCCTGTACTTGTGTGCAGTGGGAAGTGGGAGAGAGAACAGAGGCCTTGGCCAGGTGAGCAAGAATCAACGTGCCTCCAGCGGGAGGGGCGGAGGGTGAGAAGGTGCTCATTCTACAGGAACAGGAGCCCACAAGGCGGACACCTACCCGGAAAGCAAGGGGGTGGCCAGGTGCTGGGTTTTGCTCAGTTGCTGGAATGGGCCATTGCATAGGAATGCTGAGCATATAGGGTGTCCAGAAAACTGGGGGAGGCAGTAGGACTGGGCCAGGACAGGCTCATCCCGCCTCCCCCGGCTCCCTCCTCCTGGAGCACTTGGCTGTTCCACCCAGTTATGCCTGGCACATGTTTTCTTGAGATAAAATTATTTTTCACAAGTACACGCCTTGCTAAATGGAGCAGTGGGAGGCAGGGGCCTCGTTTCTTGCCCTCTGTCTCCCAATCCCAATCCAGCAAATGTCAGGATGCGCAGTTTGTACCCTGGAAACATTTTCTCCAGATCTGAGGAGGTTTTAGGGAGAATATCTCAGGGAAAAGTGCAGATTTGGAGGTGATTTCCAGTACTGTGGGAACAAGGGGCATCAGAGGGATTCAGATTAAACCAAGATGTGCAAAGTCTCACTGGCGGCTGAAGGAGCCGGGTGCATGGAGGACTCCCTGGCCCGGAATGTGACCACTCAGGAGAAGAACATCCCAAGGGGAAGCATGTGTGAAACCCAGGGGAGCAGGCAGCCCCGATGGCCACTTTGCTGACCACATGGCGCCCCATGACCCTCCAGTGCACCATGGGTAGTGTGTCTCAATGCATCAGAATCACCTGGAGGCGCTTTAAAACCAGATTCTCCAGCTCCAGCTCCGTCACTCCTGACACAGCACATCTCGGGGGAGGGGAACGGCACTCCTGACACCTGTGCAGGTGGCCCAGGGACCACACTTTGAGAACCGCCTGAGTAGAGGCCCCGCAGGTCAGCCCCTTAAGCACCCTTCCAATTCTGTTCCTCGGAGGTGTGCATTTGAGCCCCCTTGCCCCAGGGAGATTTTCAAATGCTCCCGTGCCTACCTGCAGGAGGACCCAGACAGCCATTTCCCCCCTCTCTTTTGGTTTTCTCAGCTTTGTTCTTAGTGCTCCAAAAATGGTTCTGATGTTGTCTGCTTGAAACAACTACGGTGTCTCCGTGGGCTCTGCCATGGAGCCATGCCTTCTGCCAGCCCACGGCGGCTGGCCTAGCCTTCCTCCATGGTATATTCTGTCAGGACCATGTCTTTAGGGCCTGCCGAAGTCCCCCTTCCTCCCAAGTGGCTTCATCTCCCGACTCCTTGGGACTTTCCTCCTGCTTTACTATATTCTTTATTATATGTACAACTTTCCCAAGTAGACAAGGAATCCTGAGGATGGAGTGTGGGGGGCCTGTGCCCCCTGGTGGATCACAGGGATGCCATGCTCCATCAGCGTCTCCCCAACCACAGCAAAGGGTTAAAAGCAAACCCAAACAGGCACAACCTGTCTGTGCCAGCCTTGCTCCTCGCTGGCCCCTGGTTCTGGAGCTGTATCCACAAAGACCAAGGAGATGGGGACGAGGGGGCCGTGGCTGAGCCCAGTGTGAGCTGACGTGGCCCCGAGCCAGAGCCGGTGGGCTCCTCGGCCTTGAAAATAACGTGATTACTAATCTCTTCACTCAGGGAACTACCGCCCCCAGAGCTGTGTTAGGAATGCTTTCCTGAGGCAAAAAAAAAAAAAAAATGCTGCCTTTGGCATCCAAGTCAGCCTTGGGAATTTCATTTTATCATTGATCATTCTTTTTTAAATTTTTGATTTTTCTCATTCCTGTTCTTCTTCCAGATCTTTCCCTTCTGGGTCTCTCCATCCACACACAGCCACGCCTTCCCCTGCCCCCTTCAACTTGACACACAGGACTTCCAAACGTAGTTCCTCCTCACCCCCCACCCTGTCTTCCTCATTCCTCCCTGAGGAGCCACGGGTGCCCCTCCCCCTCCCCGGTTCTGTCCTGTTTGGATCTGGAGTGTCCTCCACAAAGGCTCGTGTGTTGGAAGCGTGGTGCCCAGTGCAGCAAGGTCCAGAGGGCGGGGGCTTTTAGGAAGAGATTGGATTCTTAGGGCTCTGACCTTGCCTGCGGATTCATCCATGTGATGGATTAATAATTTGAATGGACCACTGGTGGTAACTATAGGAAGTAGGTCCCTGGGGGCGTGGTCTTGGGGACTGTGTCTGTCCCTGCCTACCCCCTCGCTCCCTCCCTTGCTCCTTCCCTTCATTCCTCCCTCCTTCCTGGCTGCCATGAACTGAGCAGCTTCCCTCTGCTATGCCCTTCTAGTGCTAGAGCCAGCCCACCGTGGACTAAGACCTCTGAAACCCGAAGCCAAAACAAACCTTTCCTCCTCTAAGTTGTTCTTGTCAGGTATTTTGGTCCCAGCAATAAAAAGCTGACTACCACACCCAGTTTCATGGTGTTCCCTGGTGTGCGGACCCCACGTGAGTCCCAGAAGCCCTAGAGGGTTCCAGAAGCTCTAGAGAGTTCCGGATACATCTCTGAGAACTGAATGTGCCTTGGACAGGGCTCAGTTCAGGTTCTCCACAGAGGCACTCTGGGTAAATACCCTTCAACTTTTACTTAATTCATTAACCATCACTATTGTCCCCTGACTTCTGGCCTTTCTCCTTGAAAAAAAAAAGCCCTCTGAGTGTCATGACTAAAGGAAAATGCTCCTGGGTTGAGCAAAGGACTCCTAGCCTCAGTTCCCAACCCAGTCTTTCCTTTTTCAGGAAAATAGCAAGCATGTCCTGTCGCCTTATTTATTTGTGTGTCCTCCCCCAGCACAAAGTTGGAGCTGGTATTTTTGCTCCTTTAAATATGGAGTAATGCTAGGTGTGGTGATGCACTCTCTTAGTCCCAGTACTTGGGGGGCTGAGACAGGAGGATCACAGGTTCGGGATCAGTCTTAGCAACTTATCGAGGCCCTCAGCAACTTAGTGAGACCCTGCTTCAAACTAAAAAATAAAACAGGGCCGGGGGTATAGCTCAGAATGCCTCTGGGTTCAATTCCCAGTGCCACAAAAAATAAAAATAAATAAGTATGGAGCAATGTCTCTCAGGGGGAGGAACATTGGTTTGCATAGAAGCAGTCCTTCACAGCCTATCAGAGAGGTGGGTCATAAGGGTTAGGACCAGCTCAGGCTCAAGGCATGGCCTCTCTCCTTCCTTCCAACCACGTGATCGTGATCCTAAGCACTTCTCAGCCCCTCTCCTGCTCAGCCTTCCTACCTGCCAAGTGATAATAGTAATGGTGTTTTCCTTACTGGGATGTCACAAAGATTAAAAGGAGATAAGATATGGCATGGGTGTAGTGCACATAAGTATTCAGTCCATTTATCTATTCTGAATTATCAGTGGCAACATTACTTGAAGATGGAAGTGTGGGTCAGTGACAGGCCAGCTGGGCTGCACTCCTATCTGATGACACGTGGTGCAAACCCCAGTCCCACAGCTCCAGGCCCTCCCCATCATCTCTGCAGGTTCCAGATCACTTCCTGTGCCTCTAAGTCCCCTCTGTCCTGTCACTTGTCTGGCTGAATCACTCCAAGGCACAGCACTCAGCCCTTCCACCAATGACCTCAAGAAGTTACAGACCAGACAGAGCACTGATGATGTCCTGGGCTGCCCTGGAGGAAAAGGGAGAGGATGAAGAGCGTTAGGTCAGAGGATGTAGCATTTACCACTTCTCTGGTCCCTCTCCTCCCCTTCCTGCCATTTCCCCTCCTTTTACAGAGCAATGAACAAATTATACCCTGCCCTGGCATCTCGAGCCTCATCCTCAAACCGCAATGAATTACAGGGGCAAACTGCTGCACAAATAAAGTTCCATCTTTTGCAAGTGTTTAAACAAAGATCGAGGCAGAGAAGGCCATGTTGACACCTGGGTAAACCTGAGAGGTGCAGGTGAGGAGCTGCTCGTCCCCGGGATAGAGGGGTTCAGTGCCCATCCCCGGGATGGAGGGATTCAGTGCCGGTCCCTGGGATGGAGGGGTTCAGTGGCCTGGAGAACACATTCTGTTTGAACTGGCACCCTATTCTCCTGAAAAGGCAAAGTGAGCCAGGGGCGGGGTGAGGTATCACCGGTGTTTGCTGTTTGTGAGGGGAAGCGGTTGCTGTCTCCAGATTGCACACCTGCCGTTCTCACTGTGCGACTGTCATGGGAGAAAGGTTGATTCCTCAACTCAGGACCGACAGGGTCTTCGGCTTTCATGGCGGAAAAGAATTTCAGTACAAGCCAGTCAGAGACATAGACAGAGGCTTATTTAGGAACAGAAGAAATACTGTTCAAGAGGGCCTCACTAAGTTGCTGAGGCTGACCTCATAACTGCGATCCTCCTGTCTCAGCCTCCCAAGTACTGGGATTACAGGTGTGCGCCACCGTACTCAGCTAACAATATCTTTTTCTAGACATCTCTTGTCACTCTAAAATACATTCTACAGGTTAACAAAATATATGCACCAATTAAACTGGACATATAGTGCTTTACGATTTACTGGACCCTTTAGGAATTTAGGGCCTGGAGGAAAACAGACCTTGAGGGTAAAGCTGGGAGCCATCATGGAATTTTTAGGTTTAAAGCTAGTCTCCCTTTCTTTCCCTGTCTGTCTTCCTTCTACCTATTTCTTTTTTTTTTTTTTTTTTTTTTGGTACCGGGGATTGAACGCAGGGGCGTTCTACCTCCGCGCTACGCCCCCGGCCCTATTTTTTATACTTTATTTTTGAAACCGGGTCTCACAAAGTTGCGGAGGGCCTCACTAAGGAGAGAGAGAGAGAGACAGAGAGACAGAGAGACAGGGAGAGAGAGAGACAGGGAGAGAGAGCGCTGAGGCTGGCTGCGAACCCGGATCCTCTGTTCTCTGCCTCCCAAAGTACTGGGATTACAAGCATGCGCCACCACGCCCAGCTCTACCTATTTCTTTTATTTCTTCGTATCCTACCTCAAGACTGGACAACTTACTTGGATAGAATCACTACATTGACTTTCTGGTCAAAGGAGGAGATGGCTGAGAAGTAGACAGATTCTATTACATGCAGGTGGTTCCAGACCTGATGGTTTCATTTGTGTAAGGCGAGCCAAGGAAAAACTTACCAACATGCTGCAGATACAACAGCTGCTGTGGTGGAGCCAGGAGCCCACGTGAGGGCTGAAGGCCAGGACCAGAGACTAGGGAAGCAGAAGATGCTCACACGGCTGGTTGGAAAGCCACTGGGCCTGTCGGGGAGACTTTGGTCCCCCATTCCTTTCCTTTGCCAGAAGAGCTGTTTCTTCTACCCAAATGTTGCTCGTTCCCTCTTCTTCTTTTGCCTTTTTCACCCCTTGAAATCTTTCTTGACTTTCTACCATATCACCTCTGTCCTTCCTGGTCCTCCTCTTGCCTGAGTCAGGATTAGTGACCTATTCTGACTAGAATCAGCCACGCTGCCTTGAGCAACAGCAAATGCCTTCCTTTGGATCTGAGCATGAGCCTTCAGACAGCCTGGCCAGGTTCTAAATCCATTCTCAGCCCCATCTAATGACTTAGGCAGTATCTGGTATGCAGTAGATTCTCCACATATCTTTTTTTTTTTTTTTTAGTGGCACTGGGGAT